>JAPYZP010003193.1:0-18420 GCA_030522985.1 Torymus sinensis | reverse complement strand
TTGCGCGGGGGGGGGGGGGGGGGGGGGGGGGGGGGGGGGGGGGGGGGGGGGGGGGGTATATAACACGGTAAAAGGCCAGTCCGAGGGAGAGAGTAAAAGGGTTGGCTCGCGCTGTGTATATATATATATATATGTAAGTGTGTGCCTGGGTACGTGTGTATGTATATAACGCGCTCGATTAACGAGGCTCCTGCCAAGGGGCACGAAATATATATATATATATATTTTTTCCGCCCGTGTCGGGGTCGCGTGGTCGGCGGGTGGTCCGCTTTTCTACACACACACACGCACGCACGCGGGGGGTTACCCGGAAGTATACCGACACGCGGGATCCTTTGCCTCTGTCGACGAACGCGCGCGAAATTCGCTCTTTTCTATGTATAAAGGACTACTTCTCACCGCCCCTGTCGATCGCTGTCCTATAATATGTATTACGGTATTCCACGTGTTTAGATATATAATATAGTTTTATTTTTTCATTCTCATCGCGAGGGGTGTGTAGCGCTGTGCAATTCTTCTCCCGTTATATTGTTTGTTTATATTTATCGTTTATATATAGTTTACATACAGCAAGTAGTTAAAGTATTGAAAAATATATGTATTAGTTAATTACAAATCTAATTATCATCATCTCGTGTTTTGTTTTTTTTTCTTCTCTCTCTCTCCCTCTCTCTCTCTTTTGCAATAACCGTCGCGCGCGCGGTATATTTATGTATATAGAATAATCGATAGTTTAATTTTTGTTTATTTTTCTTTTTCTTGTTAATCCTTAATTATATTAACTTATTTTTTGTTTGTCTGTATCCTCGCGTGATGTATACTCGTACTCGTCCGCAGAAAAAAAAGTGTCGCCACCCCGCGCGGCGACGCGGTCCCCTCCGAAGCGCGTATGTTGTGATGAAACGAAAATGTTCACGGGAAAGAAATAAAGGAAATTGCGTTTCCAGCTCTCGTATGTAATTCGAAACAATCTGTGGTCATAGCTCGATTGGTTTCTCTATCGCTGTATGAATCATCGGTCTTTGGAGAAAAAAAAATCGTGTTTGTGTGGTGTGTGTGTGTGCATGTGTGTGAATTTTTTAACTCATCGCTTATCGTTTACTATATCGGCAAACACTCGCTGACTGAAAAATCCCGTATTTGTTGTTGTTGTTGTTAATTCTGGGTCTAAGTATAAGAATATAGCGTTATGTATTATGTTCAATTATTACTATTATTTTTTTGTATTACCATTAGATTTACGTTATACCGTACAACACTGCGCGTTTTTCTCCATTAAAGTCAAGTTTTTTATTTTTATTTGTTTATACGTAGACAATATCGATCGCTATAGATATTAGACACTTGATATTTGAAAAAACAGATTATCGGCGTCTTCATTTCTGTATACGAGTGTGAAGAGTGTGTGTGTGTAAGTATCGTGTGTCTCACTGTAGTAATTTTTTTTTTCTTAAAGTGCATGCAGTTTTTTTTTGGTTAATTCTCATTATACTGTATGATGAATTCCGCCGTCATCACCTCGCCGTTTTTATTTTTATTTATTTTTTTTTGTTTTTAACGAATACATTCAGTATTAGGGCATGAAAAATCTATTCCTTACTTGTTACTTTTTTGTTGCTTTACAATGGTATCATTACGAGTACTCCGTATTTTTTATTTCGTAAACATATAATACTATAGGTTCTGTGGTTTGCCTCCTCGACGTAGTTTTATTTTTTATTATTTTCCATTTTATCACTAACGACCACGTGTGTGTGTGTTTTTTTCCCATTATTATTATAATATTAGTTCAATATCGCTCGTTTTTTTTCAGCACCTTGATTAGCCTATTTGACGCAAGGTGTCCGGTTCCTTAAGCGTTTCGTTTATTTTTTTTTCTTTACTTTATCATTCATCCCCGCGTTCTCCGCTCTGTACAATCGCTCGATTATCTTATTAATTTTTTTTTTCGTTTAGGAGTATACATTGCGTTTGATTCTGTGCTGAGCCGTTTCTCGTCAAGGTTTTTTTTTGTATTTATATTATATTTTACTTATGTATCGAGCCGAGATCCGTTTGATTCGCGATTTATTGCAATGCCTCGCCGTTGAACTCTGGATTATTCCGCGCCGCGACTTTTCTAACCGGCGGTCGAGCGGAGACAATTTTTCTCGTCGGCAAGTCAAATTTATTACAAGTACCCTACAATATAAATTTTCCAAGTTATTTTTCAATTTTTTACCGGTCGAAATAAAGAATACATCTTTCTTTTTTTTTTTAATAATTCAACAATCCAATTTACCAGATATAATCCAACGAACCGTAAAAATTCGCCGTCCCATAAAAGATTCACACAGGTTACAAAAAGCCGATCGGAAAAATTGACTCCCTCTCGACGCAGCAACCGGAGAGCGACCGTACACGCGTGTACGTCCTCTCTCTCTCTCTCTGTCTCTGTTCTTTATTTTTAAAGATCGATACTGCCCTCGCGGCATTATAGGTCAACTCCGCGCCCGGAATTGGCCAACACACGCGCGTGTACGAGTCTTGGCACGTTCGACAGTATTTTAAGCGCTAGAGCTCGCGGGAATCCGAGCCGATGCTATCCCTTCCCGCCTCGATCGTTAGACGGGATTCTCTCTTCCCCTCTTTCCCCTATCCTACCTCATCAGCCATCTTCCTCTACCTCATCATTTTTATTTTATTTTGTTTCTTTAATAATAGCAGGTACTAGCATAGCTACCACAGTCGTACGTATCGTTTATTAGTTTACAAGTTAAGTTCTTTTATACGAGAATATTAAATTAGAAGGGTGTACTGCTTGTCTTTTATACTTTTTTTTTTTATTATTATTCCTTACGCATGACATTTTCTTTATCTCTCTAGTATAATTTCGCTCTCGCACTCTCTTTCTCTCAAAATCTTTCTCTCGCTCTCACTCGCCCTGTATGTAATTGTATGTGTGTGTGTCTCTCTGTCGTTATCCCCGGGTCTTTAGCAGCTACTAGTTCTCGTCGAGATGCGAAAATCGATCCTTCGGCTACTATACACTGCAGCGGCGTGCAGCGCGCGCGCGCGAGCGCCTCGCGACTTTTATTTTTCGCGGTTTATTCTTTTTTACAACAACGTACTATAGCGCACATTTCGAACTCGTTTATTACGATATAAGTTTTGTTTGCTTTTACATGTTTATTATACCTCGATACATTTATACTCACGACTAGATGATGTGTTAGTTTTTATCTTTTTCTTTATAACGTATAAAAATGCCCTTAAAAAAATATATAAAAAGTATAAAAAATAGAATATTCTTCTTAGGATTAAATATAAAAAACGTGTGTCTGTGTTCCTTCCTTGAAAAAATAAATAATTCAACGAAACGATTACATAAATACAGTATTCTAAAGTAACAAAGTTATATTATTACAATATGTATATAGATTGCGGCCCGTAATCCACGCGCGCCGAAAATCAAATTCCGTCTCCCCCTCATTTTTGACGTTTATCCCTCGTTTTCATCTTATTTTTTGCTCTGCAAATGCTCCGTACAAATATATTATCATTATATACACAAGCGCGCGAGTCGTACACGCGCGCGCGCGCGCGCGATCGATTTTGCATCTCGTCTCGAACCTGTTTTCCCTCTCCATTTGTATTATCGCACACTCTCCCGTACCGAATCGTGAAAAAGCGCTTATATTTGCGCAAGCGACGACGGCGTCGGCGACGACGTCGCGACGCGCCGCAACGACCTTGACAGCGCGCCAACGGCGTGCGTGTGACACATACACACACACACGCGCGCGCGCGCGTACGCGTCGTCTATATTATAAGCCGCGGCCCTGGGAGTAAAGAAGAAAGTCTCTTCTCGACCGGTTATTATCTAACAATCGCCGATGGATATGCCTGAGCCCAGGCGAATAAAGGGGAAATTAATCGTTATTGACTTTTCGTAGGTGGATTGCAGAATACTGAGATTTCGTCAGTCCGGTTAATACAACGTTATAATGTGAAAATTAATCGGGTTGTTCGAACGTAATGATTAAAACGGTGATCGTATTAAAAAAATTGTTTTACTATTGTATATCGTGCAAACGAAAAAATCGCGACGCGTCGCGATACGTGTGTCTATTTTTTCCGAATTTTGACGGCCGTCGAAGCTTCCGCTGCGGGCGCGCATCCAAACCATTTGTTCCGCGTCTCGATGTCGCTTTTAGCACCTAGTCGCCCGCGTACTCGTAAACTCCGCTTCTACTTTTATTTCCCACCCCAGCTCCGGTCGTTGATTGCGCAATCGGCTAATTACCGTTACCGTATTTTTCCTCTTCCCTTCGCTCGCGACACTCCATCTCTCTCGTTTTCTCAGCTTTTGATTTCCGGTTTCTTTATTTTTTAAAAACTTGGTTCTTAAGTGGCTCGGATCTCGTGGCAAGAAGTTATATTCGCTTTCAGTTGACAGGGTGTGTAGTAAGGTAGGGCAAAAGAAATAGTGCGTACTTAAATATCGTGACGTTTTGATCTTACAAGAACGAAAAAGTCGAGTACTCGAAGAACGAACTCTCTGCGAAAAAGCTTACTTCCGAATTCCGTTTCCGAACGATCAAAGACAATTTTGAAATCAGTTCGCTATTCGTGCACCCGCATTATCGTGCATCATCCATGAAATTCCTCGCAGGTCGCCGAATGTCACGACGAAGGACGACGAAAAAGGCGACGAGAAGGTGGAGGTCGGTCGGGAGGACGGTGTGTTCTCTCCTCTCTCTTTCGCAAGGGGGGTACGACGGGGCGGGAGGGCGAAATTGGAAGATCGATCGTCGACTTGCACGCAGTGGTAGTTATGTACCTTAAGTACGTGCAAGCGTGCGGGGGTTGCGGGGGTGGTGGGTTTCCGGAAGGTGGGCGGGCGGGTTGGAAAGAAGGTACAACAGCGCCACTTACGTTGCTAACGAACACGTTTCTCCTCTCTTCTTCTTCTTCTTCTTCCTCGCTCTCTCTCTCTTTCGTTCACTCGTTCGCTCGCTCGCTCATTCACTCTCACTCGCTCACTCCCTGTCTCTCTACATCTACTGCGTTTATTATAAAAATAAAATGTTAAGATCGTTACTGAACGGCGGGAGTTGCGCGGGACGCGCCGCGCGCGGGCTCAAAATTTCCGCGTGTAATATTCGCGACCACGAAAAGGAAACACGTGTGGTTAGCTTCTGTGTTTCTTTTTTGTTGGTGGGTGAGATTGTAGCGCGAGACGAGAAAAGTCAGCCGCGCGCGAAGTGGCTCGCGTATCGATTCCTCTCGCGCAATTATAATATACATAGGCTCTACAAGATATATTCCCGTTTATTCCACTTCTCGAACTATTATTCAGTGAAAAAATAAATTGTTACACCTCGACGTTTTCATATTTATATTCAATTATGTTTTGCCGTGTGTATACCTCTTGATCTCCATTACTTAATGTTTTTTTTTTCTCTCTCATCATCTCGCTCTCATGTATCAATCGTCATCGCCTACACTCTCTCAATTTCTTTTCGTCTCGCGAACGATTCTCGATCGCGTCAGTCATCGTACGTTCGTATTGTCCGTACCGTCTGTCTTAAGCCAATATGTGTCCGTTATTTCTCTCACTCTACACTTCGTTCTCTCTATCGGAGAGACCCTTCGCGCGTATGCACGTATGCAAACACACGTACGCGCCCGTGCGAAGCACAGAGAGGAGGTAATTGTCGTCGTTTTTCCTCGTTTCTCTCGTGAAAGGTGCATCGCTGTGTAACGCACGATATCCGGGCGTGCGCTTCGCGCCGCTTGTATCTCTCTCTTTCTTTTCTTTCGTCTTTGAGCAATTTTTTTTTCGTTTCTCTCTCTTTTCATTTTCTCGTTCCTTCCTTCGATCACTCTATATTCGCTATCGCTCTATCTTTCGTTCGCGCATTCTTTCCTCGTTACACCTATAGTAGTATATATATACGTGATCTGCTTTTTCTGCCTTCGCGCACGGTCGCAGAAGTATATATATATTTATATTATTTTTGCTTCGTATGTTAGTATTCGCGCGTGCCTCGAGCAGCTTCTTCCGTCTTCGTTCGTTTATCACTCGCTTGTTCGCTCGCCTATTAATATTCGCGTATCAGTTGTTCGCGTAGCCGGATTCTCGGCCGACCGTTCTCGTACTATACCGCCATAAAAATATATATCTCTACTGGAGGGAAGAGTGAAAACTGCTGTACTCGCAGCAGGAAAGCTCAGCTTACTGAGTTTTCTTTTTTCATCGTACACACTCAGAAAAATGCTCTTTCTCTCTATCTCTCATTCTTACTCTCTATCTCTCGAAAATGGATATCCTTTTTTTTTGCGTTGAACGTATAGGTACTATAAAAGGAACTCTTTCGCGAGTTGCTAGGAGACTTTGTATTTATACTTTTAAAAGGAACTAAAACGACTCGAAATGAATCATTTGTCTGAATGCGAGACCTGTGCGCGACTCGGCGCGAAAGAAGAGGTTGACGGTAGTCCCTTAGACGCGTAGACACAATCGCTACATTCGCTGTCTGTCGGTACGTTAACGTATCGTTGCACAACCCCTTTTTTCACCGTCGCGCACAGTGCGTAAAAGCTCAGATTTCACTCCAACGAAAAATCACAATATATATATATTTATATATATATACCGACACGAGCGTACACGTTACGTACGCGTGTATACGCGATAACTACGGTAATAAAAAAAGTCTGTGTGCGGCATTGTCGTTTACGAGAACGCTCGGCTCTAGATCGGTAAGTCGTACTGTTCACGCTCGAACGATCCTGTATCGTCGACTCCAGTGCAGCAGAGTCGTCGGTTGCGTACAATCGTCGACGTGGTGTTGCTGGTGGTGACGCGACGTCTCGTTGAATCATTCGTAGAAGCGCAGAGCGGTGCGTGTCGACGGTGTGTGATGCCGTTGCAGCTTGGCCGTTGTGGATGTACATCTCTCGAACTCTCTCGTGCGTCCAGGTGGGATTCGTGTGTATGCGTATTAAACCTCTGTTTTCTCTTCTTGCACCCGCGCACACACGCACACGTGCGCGTACTCGCGCGACTTCGCGCGTGCTCGTAGAAAGTGTCTATACATTGAACAGTAGGACGATGCGTGAAGGGGGGCCGGGGACGAGGGAGTAAAAGCCGCCTCCTCTTAATCCAGAGGTAGTAGTAGTAATAGTATAGTAGCAGTAGTAGTAGTGTTCGTAGTCTACGAGGATCCTTCGTACAACGACAGAGAAGTTTTAGAGGACATGGACGAGGCGCCGTACACGTGAACGATGCGCGTGTGTGCGAGAGCGTTGTCGTCGACGCGTCGCGTTCTCGTGCTATCTTCGTACTTCGAAGCTTCGCTGTTATCACGCGACGGACGACGGCCGGAGGCTGGCCAAGCCCGCACTGGCGCTGCTGGCGGCTGATGCACTGTATTAATTGGCGACCAGCAGGTGCTGGTAGTTGCTGGCCGGATAGGGCGTCACCGAGCCCAGTCCGAAGTTATTCAGCCCATCGACGAGAGCAGCCTTGTCGTTTTGCTGCTGTTGCGACGCAACTGTTGAGGCCGCACCTGTGGCGGCGACCGCTGCCGCGGCGGCTGTGGCAGCCGACCCGATCGGTCCCAGGGCCGTGGCGCCGTTTTGCGTGGCTGCGCCGCTACCGCCGGCGCCGACGCCACCGTAGAACTGATGGCCGATCGTGCCCGGGTCGAGGTACGACGAGGGAAACTTGGCCCCGGTGTAGAGATCCGTCGCTGCGGCAGCCGCGGCAGCGGCGATGTAACCGTTGTGTGAGCTTGTCGAGTCAAAGATGCTACGGTGCGGGAATTGTGGGTGGTAGGCCGGCGGCGGCGCCTGATGGAAGAAGTAGGCGCTCGGGTCGGACGCCGCGGCGGCCGCAGCAGCCACAGCCGCGTGCTGATTGTGGCCGTTGACGGCCGCGAGACCTGGAGACAGGCTGCGGCTATTGGGCGAGCTCTGGGAGACGGGCAGACCACCGGGAGTTTGCGGACCCTGGGGTCCGGGCTGCTGGTGTTGCTGTTGTTGGTGGTGATGGTGGTGGTGAATCTGCTGCTGCATCGCACGCTGTTTGATGTAGTTTGAAAACTCGGTGGGTGACATCCTGGATCAAAAGAAGGAGGTGAAAGTTAGTAATGTCCGTGCCCGATAGTGGAAAATGTGAGGATAGCGATAATGTAATGTAAAGCTGTTGTCTCAATGAACAATATTTGTGACAACAACCAATGATGATTATATTTTTTTTATCTTTTAAACTGATAATTTTTTTTGATTTACTTGTTACTTTCTTTGATGAACGATTTCTAATTAAATTCACATGGTGTCTTAAAAAAAGATAAATAAATTATTTTTCGGATGTTTGATTCAATGTTTGAGATAAACTGCAGTGTGCAGCGACAAAAGAAGCATAGGTAAGTACCTGTTAGCCCTCTTGCTGCTGGTTTTGAGCTTGGTGCTGCCGAATTTCGTCTGGGCGAAGGTCGCCGTGGTGAATGTCAGCGGTGCTGTGGTCCTCGGGATGAACGCGGGCACGGGACTAGGCGAGCCCTTGAACGAGTTCGTCAACGGCGTCGGTGACGGCGCGGACGACGAACCGGAGCCGTGACCGTTCTGCTGATTACAATTAGCCGAGCCATTGCTGGCATTACTAGCCATCGAGCTGGGGAACGGCGATGTTGATTTGGGGCTCAAGCTGAGACCGCTTAGGGACGTACCAACAGCTTCGATGGGCCGAAAGCACTGGGCTTCCGGATTGAAGGTCTTGGTGACCTCGCGGTCAGCTGACGACTCGTCATGCGGATCGGCGCTCTCCGAGTACAGAATCTTCACCTGGCTGGTTTCACCAATGCGGTAGCTAACCTCGCCCGGGTCCACCCAGACGGCGAGCTCCTGCGGCAGGTTCTCGAGGATGTCCTGGATGGGTACACCGCTCTCCTTGGCGGCGCGCTCGAGGACCGGGTCGATGGGATCGCCGGTCTTGAGGCATCGGAAGGCTGAGCCTTTGAACGGTTTCTCGGGGTACCAGTGACCCTTGAACTTGTCCTTGAGGGCTTTCTCGAGCTCCTCGCCGAATATGTTGACCCGCCGCCTTGGCAGCTTGTTGTACAGGTAGGATATGACGAAGTTCAGCGCCACCTGCACCTCTATGTGCATCTTGGGCTTGGAGAGGAGAATTTTCGGGCTGTTGGGGGCGGCGACTGCCTGCTGCTACTACGCAAAGAAGCGGTGTTGAGTCGTGGTACGGCCGTCGTCGTAGGGCCTGCGCTGTTGTATGGTTAGGTCGTTAAGAGCGCGTTGGCTGTCGCGTGGCTCTTAGGGTTGGATTGTGGAGTAACTACGAGGCTGGACCTGAAGCACAAAGAAAACGAGAGAAATGGTTAGATCAATCGTGGATTTTAAATTAATTTTAATGTTTTTCTTTAATTCTATTTTTGTCATTTTGTCATACGGTAATAAAAATATGCAGAATTGAAGACTAATTTAATGGCGTTGCGTTAATTGAAGCTTGTGTCATGTGCGGTCAACACGTTACTGTAAGTACCTCTAACAGATGAGTATAAAATCATAGAGTTTATTTTCAATACGCAATATTTCAAGGAAAATTGTACGAGTCTACTTCGTTGATTACGCCGCCTCAACCATAGCTCTCTTGCAGTCTGACGCACGCTCGCATCATCGCGCGCACGCACCATAATTGACGCTAAATGTTACGTAGCCTCCGTATAATTCAATTAACATCGCCGCAGCAGCAGCACCTCTTACCCGTATATGCTCGCGCGCAAACAGACGCACGATTTTATCCTTTAACAAGACCATCGCGCGTTCTCGAAACGTATTTACGCGTTCCCATAAGTCCCCGCGCTTCTGCGCGTCGCGTGCGCGAGATTCACCACTGAGATAACCTCCTTCCGCATCAGATAAGGGCTTATATGTACATTAAGCGCGATAACGCGCGACAGTGGGGAGAGACAGTTCCTAGAAGAGTTCGTGCGTGTAAAAATTATACCGATGGGAAAGGAGGCTGCGAGCGTGAGAACAATCGCAGTGATGTCTCTGTGGCGATGTGGCGAATGATAATGAGTGCGTTCCGGGGTATCATTGCGCGACGTAGATGCGTATCTCAGGAGGAGAGAGTGTCGGCAAGGTGTGGTATTGGTATATTCAGCAATTTCTGTGGTTTTATGCAACGAAGATGATTGCTGGGATGAGCAAAAAGAACCGGTGCGTGATGCAATGCGCGGTAGGTGTAAGATGTGGAGAATAAATATAATAAAGATAAAGAAGATTTGATAACGGGAGCGTGCGTTTAATCACGACAGGTTTCTTGATAAACTTATAGGATAAATTTAAAACATAATAACTTAAAATTAGATTATAAACGAGGCAAAAATGATAAAGCTAGAAAAGTTGAATAGTTGACACTACATCCATCAATAACAACTCGTCAACAATCACTCACTTACGCAGAATCACGCAACCTTATACACCACCCATCCACTATAGTCTCCTCACACGCACTTCATCCTAATGAATTTCACGATCCTTCCACCCGGTCGCCCAAGCCCACCGCCAACATGCAGTTCCGGTGCGTACATCACACACACTCCCTGGCGAGCATCTTACGTGTATACAGGGCGCCGGCAGCGTGATTTACGCGTGATCGAACGGACACGACGCGCGCGCGTCCGCGACGATTAATCGACGACGTCGGTAGCGTTGGCGGCAGCGGGGGGCCCGAGCGATTGGCTTCCATTTGCCTCGTTGATGATGAAGCGCTCGCCTAATAGCAAGCGCGCGGCCCCCATGCACGTATCGTATGTATACGTACACGTCAGAGGAGAAGAGGAGGAGAAGAAGGCTTTTAACCCATTACGGTTTTTTTCCGTTTTTGCGCGCGCTGCGGTGATGATGTGAGGAGAGAGAGAGCGAGAGAGGGGGAGAGGGAGAGAGGGAGACGAGAACGTTCGGTGTACTAGATTTGGAACGAGTTTTGTAAGGAGTTGTGTGTGCGTAGTTTGTGGTTTGGTAAGTGGAGTTTGCTTTTTTATTTGGTTTACGATTGACGGTTTTGTGAGCGTGGTACAATGGAATTACGGATTCTATATTTTTGGTGGGTACATTCTAAATGATCTTATAAGTACGATGATATCGTTTGATATAAAACGGTATCAGAAATTCTTTGTATGTTTTACTACTTATCAGATAATCGCTCAAAGTCTGAATACGAAAGAAATTCGAAGGTATTTTAATATTTAACGATATGAATTTCTTTTATTATGTTAATAATGTGATTTTCATTAATGATACATAATTATTAGAAAATTTGTTATTACGGCATCTAACGTCCTAATTTATCCCCCTCAATTACCTACCACCAACTTTATCCTTCGTTTGGCCATCGAAAACGCTATATCGCCATCAAGGGCTCGAATTAATCACCCAATCGATAAAGGATGCCGAAAGAATCCATTAGCGACCTCGACGACTCCCGAATTAAAACGCGCCGGCAACTAAAAACTCTCCCTCCCCTCTCTCTCGCTTTCTCTCTCTCTATCTCCTGACCATTTCACCGCCAGCCGTGGCAAAGAGAGAAAAACGGCCGGAAAAGCCAAAGTGGATTCCTGCAGGAGATTAACACCAATTCCGTCTAATGTCACTTCGCCGTCCGAAAGTGCCATAATCCGCAGCTACGCTTATCTCTCTCACTCACTCTCTATCTCTATCTCTCTCTCTTCTCTTTCCTCTTTCATAATTCTCTCTCGTCCTGGGCGCAGGCTGCAGAAACAATTTCTCGCGGCCGGCAGAGGAGAGAATGGAGCCGCAATTGCGGAAGTCGAGAAAGAGATAGAGAAGAGAGCGAGCAAGAGAGGAAGACTCTTGGGCGTATCCCAAGAAGCCGCCGGCAGCGTCTCGCGACGCGAGCGCTGTTTTCCATCTTTTCTCTCCCTCTCGCGCTCTGCAGGAAGAACGTTTATCGCGTGTATACGCTTGATCCTTTCGGCGTAGTAGAGAAGGGGGCTTTGTTTCGATCGTATATGCACTTTTCCGCCTCAAAGGGGCGCTGCGCTTCAAGTGCGCGAGCGGAAGGAGGAGTTTCCGGAGAAGGAGGAGGAGGAGGAGAGGTCGGCCCGCGGAGTCAAGGAGAAAAGCTTCCGCGAAAAAGGAGCAAACAGGAAGAAGAGAAATGTTCTGTGTTTGGAGGAATAAAGGATTTGAGGACGGAAGTACCTGGGAAATGCGAAGTGGCCGCCGGGGTATATATGTTTCGAGAACGCGCGCGCGCAGATAATTTTTCCGAGTAGATTAATCGTATTGTAAAGCTAGCGTGGAAAGATTTTTTTATTCTCTCAAAAGAAAAAGGAAGAGAGAAAAAAACAAGGAAGCGCAGAGACGAAGAAGAGAGCGATGAAAGTTATGAAGGAACTTCAGCGGTTCTAAATTATCCCCCGCGAGCGCGGACATAATGGGAAGAGAAACTGCGAGAGCGCGAGCGAGGTAAGAGAATAGCCGCCGCAGACGACGTGGCGGCATAGCGGCGGTGGTGGTGCGCTCTCGGCTATCATCGACTGCACGGAACGGCGCAGAGACGCCTCGTAAATTGTCGCCTCTCCTCCGCCATCGATTCTCACCCGCACACACGCGTATATACACACACACACACACACGGGCGTAATTTCGAATCGACAGTGTCGCAAACGAGAGTGAAAGCCCTTCTAGCGGTGCTTCGGAAATAATTAATTTCGGTATGGAATTAGACAGTGGCGGTAGGATTTTTTTTTTTATTTGACTGGGCGAGTTTGCAGGTGAGTTGGAATTAATTATCTCGGAATTCCCGCGGAGATAGATGTAAGCCATTAGATCGAGAGGTATAGATTTTCGCGTTGAAGTTTTGAATATTCAGCCGGCTGTTACGTAAGATACTCGTTGTTTGATTTGATTGGGACGTATCGTTCTGTATGAGCTAACCGATTGCGCAACAATATGTGGTTTGGCCGGTAGGATCGCTTGACAGGCAGGCATGCATAATTTCCATCAGAAACGTATCGCATAAAGTATAGCTGCTTCAATCGCTTCATTAAACTCCGCCAAATTTATTCCCCCTCAGAACCGTGTCATACAAAACAATGACTCAATTTAAAAATGTCGCGAACAGTATTATATCCATCAAACTTTCTTCTCTCACCCCACTGGCAATAATTCCCGGCGTCCTTCGATTTCCACACGTCGCCCATTTCCATCCCTCTCGCGTCGTCTTCCTCCTTCTCCCCCCTCCGCCGCACGTCGTCATCGAACTTTTCCTTACGCGCGCAGCGCCGGAAAAAAGATCAATCGCCGCGAGCCAACTTCCGAGATCTAATAACACGTTAAAAACTCCTTGCAAAAAAGTTTTCTTCTTCCTTCCCCTCCGCCCTCGGCCACCCCTATCTCTTTCTCTCTTCCGCGAAGTGGAAAAAAGAAAAGTCGTCGTCGTCGGCGGGGCAGTTTTCCGTCTCTCGCGAGGAGATCCGATCGATTCACGCAGAAGCTTCTCCTGCTGCTGCCGCTGCTGCTGCTATATACGCGCAAGAGTAGTATATGTATTCTAGGCGCGGCTGGCGATACAACGAGCGCATAACGGGCTAAAGTGCCTTCGTGAAGAGTCGCGCGAGCGTGGCAGCGTCTGCCGCCTCGAGTTTGCCTCTTTCTTTTCTTTTCTTTCCTTTTTTTCGTTTTCCCGGTTGGCTTGCGCGTCTCTCCCTTCCGCGCGCGCCCGTCGAGAGATGCACTTCTGCCGTCTTTTCATAGTATTTTTTCGTCGTTATTTATCGTGTGGATTTGCAGAATTTACAGCCCCGCAGGGGGGAGGGTTGGAGCGAAAAGTTTTTCGAAAGCTGTGTGTAACGGCAATTCAATGCGGATTGAGGAAAAATTTATAAAAGTGCAGACTGTAATATAATATATTTTATAAAGTGCCCAGAGTGACGCTTATAGCGCTTTTTTTTATTCAATTTATTCCGATGTTTAATTAATGAGCTATTCTTCCGAGACTGTCGCGAACTTTTGTATATGAAAGGTGTATATATATATATAGGGAAAGATTGTAAGTCATCTAAATATAGCAAGGTATAAGTAGATATAAGCCTTAAGGTCTACGAGTAAAGAGGATTGCCAACTGTATATTAAGTCGAAATTCATAAAGGAATTGCGAGAAAATTTCCTTACAAATTGGAGCAAAGTATTTCATTAATACAGCTATATCATATATATAATAATTATTGTTATTAATTGTTTCGTATTGTACATAGTTAATATAACGTTTGACTATATAGCATTCTAAGCGTCTGAATAGCCGCGCCATGTAACCAAGAGCTTATATGAACTTTAATAATGTAGCAGTAATGTAGGTCACCTATATAGAATTTATGCTGAGGCATGTACTTAACGTCCCGTGATAAATTAGGGGTAAGCTCCATGCGTTTCTCACCAAGTCTAAAGCGAAATATATATTTTAAATGAATTCCACATCGATTTCTGACTCTCATTCTATCTCAACGTGCATCTAAATCTCTGTCGGGTTACTCGCACATTTAAAAACTCATTCACCCATTGGAGGCTGCAGGCTTCGAAATATACAAACACTCTTCATAAATAACTCAATATTTCCGTTATCCCCGTAACTAAATTACTAAAATATTTCCGGAAATTTCGTTCATCTATTTTCATCTCTTCGCCCCGTGTATTATGTACCACGACCTTTTCACGACACACAAGCAATGTCCACTTAAATCAAATGAACCGTAGGTCTGTTTATAATATCAATCACATTTACTCTCACGCTACAAACTCCACCCTTCAAACTCACTCGCTCCGCTCCTCCTTCTATTTTTACATCAAAAACCTGCGTCATCCCTCTAATCATCCCTTATACCCTCTCTCTCTCACTTTCTCTCTCTCTACATGTCCTGTCTCCACCACGTCCGTCTTAAAACACACGGCCACGAGCCCGGCGGCGGTCGCGTCAGAGACAGAGTTCTATCTCACTCTCTCTCTCTCTCACTCCCGTGGGGTGTATTGATCCTGGCACACGCACACACTCTCTCTCGTATATATACGCCCGTGTGGAAGCTTTCCGAAGTTAAAAATACACGCGGCCTTGCTTCGCGCGCTCGCTCGCGCCAAGGGTAGCAATTTCCTGGGTAGCTTCCGTCGAAAAATTTTTTCCCGGACTGCAGCAGCAGCAGCAGCTTTGATCTCCACGAGTGAGAGCAGCTTCTTTTCGCTTTTTCTGTTTCAGGCGAGAGGGCCGCGGAAGAGTTTCCGAGGAGTTGGATGTACGTATATATACACACGCGATGCTGTTCTTCATCATTTCTTTAGTAGGGCTTCGACGGAGGTGTATTCTCCGGGGAATTAATACCGGCCGAAGAGAGAAGATGATATTTGCTGGACGGCGTATAATATAGGAGATTGATTTTGTACGACCGTCCGCCCTCCCATTAAAATTTTATCGTGGCCGATCAATTCGTTATATGCATCACGTAACAACGCGCGTGGCGGCGAGCCGGCGATGTTTTGGATTATACAGACGCGCCAGCGTTTGAAAGTGGACATTAGTTGGCGGCGCGGGTATATATATATACACGTTTCGGCTGCGTACATGTAGGCCATTGTAGTATAATTAACGCGAGCTGGCCCGCCCGATCCATATACGTAACCGAGTTTGTGCAGAAATAATTCCGCTGGCAATGGCCTTCGCGGCGCGAGACTTCAAATCGACAAAAAAAAGGCTACGCGTATATACGAGCGAGAGAGAGAGATACTAGTTTTCGTACGGAAAAAGTATCATTGCGACAGACTCGTCGGAGCAGCGCGCGATAAGTCGGCGTGCGTTACGAAACGGATCCGTCTTCATTATGACACACCACCTGTCTTATCGGCACCGCGAGCTTAATAGTCTTCTAAAGCATCAAACACTTAACTTCAAAATTCATTTTATATCACGCTACAACTTCTTTCCTATATAACCGCGATTGACGCGAAGACGAACATACTTGTATACTCGTTCGAAAGGAATTTTTCTCGAAATATATAACTTCGAAAAGGCATTTTTCCTTGAATATATAGAACCCTGACGTAACCAGCGTCGCTTCTCATACACATACATAAACGCGTGCAAGTTGCGTAATCGTTAGCACACAAAAGCCCCTATACACAGCCGGCCTCGTGTGCGTCAGAAATTTTCGACAGTTCGCCATGGAGGTATTACAAAGGCAAGCGCGCGCGCGTTCGCGAATCTCGCGCGCGGTGAAAAGCTCCGCCACAATGGGCCCCTCTCTCCCTCTCTCTCTCTTTGTAGGACAGTGGAAGCTCTCTCTCGCAGCCGTGTGCTGACAAATAATTTAGCTCCACACGCGCGCGGTGTGTGATCGATGTGGGAAGCAAATTTGCTTCACCTTTTTTTTCTCTCTCTCCCTCTCGCGTAATTTATTGGGTCGGTCGTATATATAGGGGGAAAATTCAGCGCGAGTTTGCGTTTGATAGAATTTTAAAAATTCAGAATGAACCGCTACGTCAGGCGCTAACAACAAGATCGAGTGATAGATAAAAAGCCGCTCTCGCGGCGCTCGGAAAATATATATATATATATATCGCGTGAGGTATACGAAATAAGCCGAACTATATATAGATAACGCGGAACGATGGTTGGGGAGCGTCATAGTAGGCGATTACGAGCTTGTTATGAAATATTCCGTGATAAAGCACATTATTTTAAAAGTGCGGCCGCACAATAAAATCGTCGAGTCTATATATAATTGTTTGCCGCCAAACTGGAATATTGAATTTGCTTCGACAGTGAAATATAGGGACAGCGTCGAAAATATATTTTCTAGAAAAAAAAAGGCGACACTTTGTAAATTAAGCGTCGTGTACCGATAACACAGTTTTATATACACGTAACACGTGTGTGCTTTTAAACAATTAACGCGAACTATTTATTATGCAACCCGTGTCACTTAAACTCACTTATCACTATATTACATCACGCGAGCAAATAACACGGTTACCTTATTTCCCGGTCCAAAAAGCTCTCGCAGTTGCCCCTCGTTCAATCGAAAAACCAAAAAAAAAAAAACGAAAAAGAAGAAAAACACCTTCGTCTTCCTATCTTCGCAGCTCCGCTTTAAGAAAAAAGCAACACACGCAGAGCCCGACCGCACACCTTGTATTATTTTCACCAATCACTTTCTCCACCCTCGACTATACTGCCGCTTCTGGGTGGGTGCGCGCGTGTGTGTGTGTATCTCACTCCAAAACGCGTGTCGCAGTGCCTCTCTCACGTGCTGCGCGCACACTGTGAATGGGCGTCACGTGTCTGTCTCTCTTACTCCCGTGTATATACTACTACTATACTACGGACACATACACACAAACACACAAGCACGTATATAACACACTCTAACACGCGCACACGCAGTAGTAGACGACGACGACGACGGCGGCGACGTAGGAACGTCCGAAGAGTGTAGTGCACGTGAGAGGCGCTCCGCGCGAGAGGACGAGTCGAGCTCGACTGACGGCGCGCGGCGGCGACGGCGGCGACTCGACATTGCCGCAAGGACGCGCGAGGCAGTATAGCGAGCGAGCGAGAGAGAGAGAATATCATCGGATGGTGGGGGAAGAGAGAGAGAGAGAGCGACCGCGATATCAGCTCGCGACGCGCCCCTCCAAGCTTCTATGTGTGGGTGGGGAGGGAAAGAGGGAGAGAGAGAGAGTGTGAGTGTGTATATATAAGCGCGTGTTTGTGTGTGGGGGCGAGCGAGCGGGGATCTCGATGACCTGGTTTTCTGGGGCGCGAGGGGATGGATTTCAGGGCGCGAGAGAGAGAGAACGAAAGCCGAGAGTAGGGCGTGCGAGGGGTATGGGGGAGGGATGGGGAAAGAGAGGGGGAGTGGGGATTTTTTTTTTCTTACACCGGGGTGCGAGGTGGTGAAATATGGTGTGTTTTAGGTAATAGAATTTCGGGAATTCGGTGGCAGTGGGGACAGGGGGAGGGAGTAGATGAGTTTTTGAGCTGTGAGAATAGGGAGAGAGAGAGGCAGAGAGCTAGTCGTGTGATGGAAAATTTCGCCGGAGGTGCGGTTTTCATGGGGGGAAATTTACGAGAAGATGAGTTTTTGGCGGAATTTCGGAGCGTCGGAGAGTCAGGAACATTCAAGTGTAATAAGAGCGCAAAATTATGCCTCGACGCGGTCTTACAGTAGCCGCGCGGTTATCTCCGCGTTGTGCATTGTTGAAAGCAACTGGAATAGTACGACTGATATCGTTCGAAAACAATGTTTATACTCTCCGAGAGAGAAAAATACATTTTAACATATTCATCGTATTTCCGCGTGACGATAATAAGCAGAGAATTATTGAACCGGCTGTAGAGAGAGA
>JAPYZP010003192.1:0-11950 GCA_030522985.1 Torymus sinensis | reverse complement strand
ATATACCGCGTGCAAGGCTGATTTATCATTGTGCGCTGCTTTTGCATTCGAATTGCATGTTTTTGTAGTTTCGCGGAGGATTTACGAGGTGTTCTGAAAATTGCGAATATTTTGATATATTTTTAGGAACACGAGACGGCCGCGTCTTTAATTTATTGTCATGCATATAACTATTATTTATAAAGAAGATTGGCGGGGCTTTTTTGTAAGAGCAAAGTTTGTTGAATGGATATCATTCTTTGTTACATGGATCTATAAATTTCAAAGATTACAATTCTGCGGCTTTATTTTATTTATATATAAGAAAATTTATATAGGAATTTCTCACTGTCAGATTTTTAAGTTCAAATATCAGAGAGAAGAAAGTGTTAGGTTTGTGAAGACTCTGGTATAAATATTTTTATCCCCGCCATCTCTGAAGCGCACAATAAATTATTTCTAAGGAATTCCAATCCAACATGTAAATCCCATTATTTACATTCCCCTAAGCCAGCTCAAATGTTACAAAATAAAAAAAAATGTTTTACCACTTCAAAATCTTAGAAACGCTATATAATCTCAAGAAAAACCTCTCTCCGAAAAAGAACCCCCACTGTCCATCATCCTCCCTCGTTCCTCCGCCCTCTATCCCATCACCATCTCCTCACTCCCGCAGCAGCAGCGACGAGCTTTTCGGCGCACTACTACCACCACTGGCCTGCACTATACAAGAGCGCGCGTCGCGTCCACCACCACCGCCAGCACCGCAGAGCGCGACAGCGGTGACTAATTGTCGGGCTTGTTAAAGGATAGGCCGGCTCAATGGGCGACATAACGCCGCAGAAAAGACTGCCTCCCTCTCCCTCCCGCGCGTTACAGCTACTACACCCGCGTTCGCGTATAGCCGGGCCTTTTGCATTAATGCAGATGTCGCGCGCGCGCGCCACTTCAAAGGCCCAGCTTACGCTGCGCGAACCATAAACACGCCAATTACCATCGCAAAGAGACGACGCGCGAGGGCGCGCATCAAGGCGCAAAAATAAGGAAAAAGGAGCGGTGCGCCGAAATGAAGAGCAGAGAGGAGAGTGACGGAGGGTTTCTCCCGCATGCGGACGAGAGAGAGAGAGAGAGGTTATATTGGCGCGGGGATCGACGCGCGAAAACAGAGCTGATGGGCCTTTGGAGCAGCGGTGGGACATCGTGGTTAGCGAGGGGTGGAAGGGATGTGGGTGAAAAGTGGTGCAGGCGAAACGACGGTTTATTTTAGAAAATGTAGGTGCGTGGTTGTTGTCGTGACCGTTTTGATCAGCATCTTGTACATGACTGTCAATATTTTAATTTTCCTACGTGATCAGAGTGCTGCTGATGCGCAATATTGAAATTAATGAATATACATTTAGTATTCGCATGACTTGATATTGTCAGATCCATACGATACCTGATCAAACTACCGATAAACTTCGCTTCATTCTTATGCATTACAGCGCACCTAAAACTTCACCCCGTATGAAATTCCTAAAATTACCGTATAACTTCATACCATCACGACTATTACCCTCCAAAAAGAAGAAAGTGGAAAGTCACGAACGCACCGTCATCTAAAAGCTCGCGGGCCCTTCCACTTTTATGCCAGATTTACGGGACGCAAATGGACGAGCGCGCACGCGCGTTTACGGTCCACGTGCCGCGTCTGTTCTCCCCTTCTCGATGCTCATTTCGCGGATTTTCGCGGGAAATATAACAAAAGAGCTGTGGCGCGTCCAAGGGTGAGATGGTATACGAGAGAGAGAGAGAGAGAGAGAGAGAGAGAGTGGGTGAGAATGACCAGCCCGTGAAAATTCAGCCGTGCACTCTCACTCCGTGGCAGGTGTATAGTATACTGGCGAACGAAGACGTGACACGTTGTACACTGTGTACGAATGGTACACCCGGAGTTGTTAAAACGTCTGCAGGATGCTTGCGGACGGTGGGTTTTCTTCAGGAGGATCCTTTTATATTTGTTTTGTGTTCATGGGAGAAGTTTTCTTCGTGACTTTGTTTTATTTGTTGCACAGCATTGAACAGTTTTAAATAATCTGACCTTTATCATAAATGATGATAATAAAGACATACTCCTTTTCTAATTCAATACCAAACTCATGAAAATAATCATTATTAACAACCTGCAAATTGCATTGACTCCAGCGCTGAACGATCCCCGCACCGAACCCAAAGAAAAATCGATCGCGCCGGCACGGCTCGCATCCCAAAACGCATCGCTCACGATCGAGCTCTCGTCGAGCAGCACCTTCGTAATCAGAGCCGCAAAAAAGTCACGACTCTCCCGCTCTCTCTCTCTCTCCCTCCTTCTCACGTGGCATTTTATCAGAACACACTATCCCTCCGCGGCCAGGGCAACTCTCTTGCTCTTTTTCTCACTCTCGCACTCTCTCACACACACACTCACTCGCGCACCAGTCAGACACGGGGGGCACCGAGCACACAGCATCAGCAGTAGTAGTAGGGGGGAGGGAGGCACACACAGCGAGAGAGAGAGAGCGCGCAGCATCTCTCCGCAAAGCAAATCCTTTCCCCCCCGCGCGCGCGTGTAGCGCCTCTCTCGCTCGGTGATAACGTATTCAGCGCTGGTTCGCCGAGGGCCCGCCGGAGGTGGTTCGCTCATTGGACGCAGTGGGAGGGGGCGGCTGGAGCGGCAGGAGGAAGGGGGGCAGAGGAGGGCGAACCTCGCCGTTCGCTGGCCGCCGTCGCCGCCGCCGCCGTTATTTAGTTAATGACTATTCTCTCGCGCGCGCTAGCCGCGCGGCCGCGCGGAATACAAGATCGTGTTTGAGATGTGTGCTGCTGCTGCTGCTGCTGCTGCGCAACAGAGACAGAGAGAGAGAACGTTCCGCGTGCTCGGGTCAGAGGATCCGGGTGCGCGAGCGAGCTAGCGAGTATAAGCACAGCTCGCGTGTACGACACGCACACGCGAGAGACGTCTCTCACAGATGCCGCCGACGCCGCCGCAGAGTATACCGGCTGTCTTTTATTTCCACACACCGGCCACGATCGTTACCCGAGAGAGTGAGAGAGAGCTGCGCGCGCCATTAATATGCCCATGTCGATTTTCTTCTTCTTGCTCGCTTTCTTATACCGATCTTTTCTCGCTCTCTCTCTCTCGGTCTCTCCTGGGGTGGTTGAGAGAGGAGAGTATAGGCAGCGGGCGTTTTGGTTTTTCACCTTCGTCCTTTTTTGCAGTCGTCGCTCGCGCGCGCGCGCGCCGCTAATTAGCCGTGTAACATGTGGGCGAAGCGTGCGCGCGGTAGGGGGGAATCTCTAACGTCGGGAGTGTGCGCGGGCTGTAAAAGTACACAGCGAGCTGATTTTTTTGATTTGGGTATAAGTGAGGAGACGAGGAGGTGAGGAGGAGAGAATTGGAGCGATGGTTGTTGGTCGTTGCTTCGCTCTTGTAGTTTTGAGGAAATTTAGGAATTTTAGGAACGTGTATTATTTATATATATCGTTGGTCTGCATTTTTTTAATATTTTTATGGATTGTAACGGGTATGATAAAGAATTGATACGTGTGGATGCTTTGAAGTTGTTACCTTTTAAGACAACGGGATGAGAACATACATTTAACGCCTTCATTATTTGTACGTCAAATTTATGTATACAAATATATATATATAACAGAATATAATTTCTCTACTCGGATGTCAAAACAAAACATTCACGTGGATTCTTCTGGAACATTTACTCTGAATCAATGTACTTTACGCCTGACGTACGAATAACAAGAGCCTTACTTTAATAATTAATTTAACAAACATTCGTCGACTTCATTAAAAAAGAAAATCAATTTCACGGAACAGTCCATTCCACGAATCCAGAATTATAACAAGTATACAACCAATTAAAAATTTAATAAAGAATCCCCGTTCGCTTAATGCACCTATACACCCAATCGACATGATCGCGTCCCTCGGCTGGCAGATAAATTAGTCGCGGAATACAATTCCCTCTCTCCCTCTCTCTATAACCCGTAGTGCAGACAATCGCAACAAAAGCCAAAAAAGAGAGACGCTCGGAAAGAAGAAATCCTCCTCGATCCGGACTCACCAAAAGAGACAACGAGAGAGAGAGAGACGCGCGCGTCGAGGCGCATAAGAAAAGGCGAGCGAGCGGGGGGCGGACGAAAAACGAGATGAAAATCGGAGCGGGAATATGGACGAGGCGAGCTGCTGCTTCTGCTGTGTTGGGATAAAAAAGAAAAGCAGAGCTGAGGGGGTGGGTGTATATAGCCGGGCAACAGAAGCCAAGACCGGGAGGAGGAACTAATATCGGAACATCGACGGCGCGCCGGGGACTCGGGGATTCGAGAACGAGGCTGGATGTTTAATTAGGAGGCAGAGGAGTGAGAGAGCGAGAGCGAAAGAGAGAAACTGTAAGGAGTCGTTGGGGTGAGGGAGTCTTGCACGAAATGAGAGTGAGAGCGAGAGAGAGAGAAGGAAGAATGCAGAGGTTTGCGCTCGGGCGAGAGGAGGCAAAAAGCAGGTGTGCATAGAGGAGAGACATGACCAGTTCTCGTTACACATTGAAATGAGTGCTGGAAGGTAACGACAGCGTTTTCTTTGGTTGCGGGATTGCGGAATATATTCATCGATGTTTCTTACAATTCGCAAGAAGCGTTGGTTTTCACTACCATTATTATAATTGGAATAGTTATACGCAAAATAAATATTTATATAAATTAACAATAACTTGATAAAGTTTTTCAAAAGGTCAACAATAACGACTCCATAAAACGCCTTATCACGCAAGCAACTCCACTCGCCAAATCATAAATCCGACCTACCAATAATGAGCAAGCTTCCCATATAACCCAGCTATCACGCGTCCTCATCGCAAAACATATAATTCACATCATATATATAAACCCCTCTTCCGAGCTCTCAAAACAATTAGTTTTTCTCAAAACCCCCCGAAAAAAAGCGCAGCAAGCAAAAACCTCTCGCGGATCCGCACGCTCTATACACGGTAACGAAAGCCGCGCTCTCGCGTCCAGCTCCAGAATTATAGTCTCTCCGGGCGCCTCTCCTCCTCATCCCCCACCTCGCACCGACTCCCACACGAGGCTTATCCACCTTCATCACCCGCCCCGCGCACGAAACAGGCCGCGCGCGCGCGTCTGCGATTTCGTTTTAGCCGAGCGAGAAAGAGACTCACTGCTGCACTCGCCGATCGCACTCGTCGATTTCTCACACTCTTCTCCCCCTCCCCCCTCGCAGCCTCCCTCCACACTCCTCGGATTTCGAGCTCTCTTTTTCTTCGCCTCCACCTCCTCCGCGAGCTTATTTGCTGGGGCAGAGCAAAACGACGCAAAAAACGCGAATGAGGCTAAAGAAGGAGAGAGAGGAAGGGAGAGAGTTTATTGTGCGCTAGGATCTCTAGCGAGAGCGCGAGGGGTTGCAGCTCCGACGGTGCGGTTATGGTGTGTGTATGGGGTATCGATATCTCGCTGTGGGTTCGCTGCAGAAGAGCGGAGGGGGAACCTCACCTGTTAAGTTATGTTTATGAGCCGAGGTGGCAGGGAGTATGCGAGGTAATTGCCGGGGCGATTGCGGTTTTATTCGGTTGGTTCTTTAGTTTTCTCGGGGGAGCGCGTATATATATTCTTTCCAGAATGTGCTTGTATCTGCGCGCAATGGGTGTCTCTGAAAAAGAGGAGATATTTAGCTGCGGAGTTCCGAAGTATCGCTTAAATGATGATTATCCTGTATTTTAGGTATTGCAAAGGGAAAACTTATTAGTTGTAGATTGGAACTTAGATATTGTATTGCGATTTTTGGCATGTCGAATGATCTTGCATTTGTAAATCATCTATTTTCTCTGTTAACTTTGTAATTATTGATAAAGTACTCAGAAACTTTATTTTGATTAGTATCGAAATCTGATAAGAAGGATTTGCACAATTATTGTGTATTATTTAATTAATGCTTTTTTACTAAGTATTTTACTACCACAGAAATCAAGCAGCAGCCATCACGATACTTAATACTTAATATAAAATCACTCACCAAAATTACCTAACATTCAAATCACCTAAAATGACCGTAGCACCCGTTTCCTTTCACCCGATTATACAGCCCTCAACGCACGAATAAACACACGTACGTACGTACACTCGTGAGCCGTCCTACGAAGCTCAACTCCTTCGGCCGCCCGGGAATCGCAAAGAGGATTTGACTAGAATGCGAAAAATCCAACGTCTCTTCGTTAGGCGAGTGCGTCGGGAGGGGCGCGGACGTCTCGTTGTTTTTCCGTCTCGGCTCCTCGTTCTTTTTATCGAGTTACGATCGCGGCCCGCCGCCGCCGCCGCCGCTGCTCTTTTCTCGATCTCAGACTTAGGTCGTGCTTTATTTGCGTGAAGCGGTAAGTGAAAAGGCTGTTAGGATTATTTTGAGATTGGGTGTGTGCCGAGTTTACGGTTTTTTCTTGCTGCTTTCCAGGGGAATGTCGCATAAAGCGAATGGCAAAGAATGTTTTGTGAACATTTTTAATCAAGAATTTTATTTGAGTTTAGATTTAAACAGTTTTGGGACGAGAAGAAGTATAACATCGCTTTATTTTGAAGTTAGCTCAGCGCCCATATATACATGTACATTTACTCTGTCATTCGGAAAGAATTCACAAAATTGAAACGAAAAACATAAATGGGGAAGCCATTCCACATCTTCGCATACATTTCATCGTCGACTACGCCGACCATCTCGTCCCCGAAAAAAACCCTTTCTTCCCTCCTTCCTTCAGCCAAGGGTTCAACACACAGAGAGAGAGAAAATTCCTCTCGAGGATCCGCAACCGCACACACACACACACGTTTGGGCGCATCTCCGAATAGCCGCGCAAAAGACACAGCCTCTCGCTCGCTCTTTCCATATTTTCCGTGGGTCTTAACGCCCTCTCCCCCAGCCCCCTAAGTACACCCACCCACACATCCGCGCTCACCTACAGACTTAACGCTGGACCTCAGGGCACAAGAGCGGGGGCGAGGAGGGGTGGGAGGCAAAGGAAGAGAGAAAGAGAGAGAGAGAGAGGACGACGGCTGTTTTTTCATCCACCAGGAAAATGTATGAATCGTGTTGTAGACGGCTTTGCGCTCGCTCTCTAATGGCCGCTGTCTCACTCCTTTCTCTCCCCTAAATCTACCCCCTTGGCTCCGCCGCCGCCGCGCTGCTCGTTTTCCACATATGTATAAAAGGAGAGGTAGAGAGAGAGAGAGAGAGGGAGGGAGGCGAGCGGGCGAGCTCCTCTACTTAAGTACGGCAAAGTGCTTTAATGGCGCCGAGAAAAGCCTTCGCGAGTGAGAGAGAGAGAGCCTCGATAGGGTTTACCGAGCGCTCTATGGCCACCGCCTCCCCGCTCCGATGATACGAATCTCTCGCTGAAAACGGAATTTTCGTCGTATACTCGCCTTCAAGGTGGGTGTATGTGTATGTGTGAGTGGAGGTGGGCGAGTGTGCGCTTCCCTTTCGGTTTTCCTTCCCACCGCTCTTTATGAATTTCTCGCTTCTCGGACCTTTTTGGTCTACTGCGCTTTTTAGTCGCTCTCCTTGTTTTTTGGCAATTAGGGACTAGATTTAGAATTCTTTATAAAAAGATATAGACTATTTCTTTTTATGTTTAAAACATAACGTAAAATTGAGTAAAATTTTATTATGAGGAATTCTGTCATTTTATATTTTCTTTATTTACAATATAAATTAATGTAGTTTCTTGAATCTTCTCGATTATTATTCATGTGTCCAATAGAGTTTCTACTATATTAGTATGTATAGTATACCCAAATGTGTGTGTTTACTTTAATATCAAGCTATTTTATTATAAGTATAAATGCTATTACGAAATTTTCCCGTACACCTAAACAATTTTAACCACTAAAGCCAGCTTTTATATATACATGGAACTAACAAAAATGTTCCCTACTCGAGCAGCGCACATCGCTAACTAATCCTTAGAAAACGCCATTAAACAAGAAACGACGCGGAATCCCGGATCCCCTTAAAATTCCATTTCAATGTCCACTCGCTGCACCGGAGCACCGGGACTCCACACGAGCGCGCACGCGCGTCCTCATCAAGAACCTCATTAATTAAATAGACATTACGCTCTCTCTCCCTCTCTGCCATCGCCACCGGCGTCGTCTCGCCTAACTTTTTCACGAAATTAGCGACTAAAACAGCGCATCTCGCGGCCGTCAAACTTATTCGGCACGGCGGCGTCCCCTTGAGCTTGACGCGCGCGCGCCTGCGTGTTTTCCGTATACGCGAGAGAAATCTCGTTTACGCGCCGGCCAGTCCAAAGGGGATTAGAGACAAACAGGCGTGTATATACCTAGTCGGTCAACGACGAAATGGTGAGCGCGTGCGCGCGCTCTCATACATCCGATTTGAACTTTCGCGCGCGCACGCGTGGCTATTAAAGCGATTATCCGCGCGGGCGGTCGGTCCGAAAGGCGCGAGGATTTTGCCCCCCTCTCTCTGCTCTGAAAAGGGTTGTATAGAGAGAGAGTAACGGCAGCGGCGGTCCTTTGTGCGCCCGAATTTGGGAATTTCGATTTCACGTGTTTTTCCGAGAGGCAAAGTGGACGGACTATATACGCTCGAGACGAGAGTGTAGACCACACCACAATTTCCCTCTCCGCCCCCCACGCGCGCGTGGATCTTTGTGCGGTTGGGGGAGTGAGCGTTTTTCCGGGAGACTTTGCGCTGCTCCTTTTTTGCGGAATGAGAGGTTCTCTTTTGGGAGGAGGGAGGTAATACCCTTATAACGGGGCATTTATTTTACTTTGGCGAGGCGCGCTGGCTCGTCAAAATTTACGTTGAATTCTTTCGGGGAGGCGCTCTGCTGCTCCTTTTAGGCGAGCGCCGGGTGTTCGGAATTCGCGCCGCGAGCGATTTTCTCCGTGGTTTTTCTCTCTTGCCTCACTCTCACTCTCGCTCTTTCTCCTTTCGGACGAGGAAGCGGGAAAATTGTGGGAAAATATTCCGAGTTGAATTAATTTGTGGACATTGTAAACTGACATAGTGTGTAAAGTTTAATTAATTTTTTTTTTGAAGAGTAGAATTAAAAGGAAACTTAGACAGAAATGACACGTTTATAGAAACGCTTCATTTTATTACATTACTTTGAAACTTTAAAAAGGGTATATTTACCGAAAAAAAATACAAGCGCACAAAATAAAAAAATGATGGTTTGTGCGATGGACTATAGACTATGATAGTCCCATGTATTTGGGCTCGTTCAAACTGAATCAATATGGTCTTAGTTTTGGCACTCCTCTCCAGGATTCTAAGTTAGCCGTAAGTCTAAAACTTTTATAGCAAAGTCAAAAAGTTTTTTTTTCATAACAATTTGGTCAGTGATATTATAGACCACTAACCATTTACTATAGAATCCATTTCGAACCATGTGTATACGATTTTTCTTCTTCGAGAAACATTGAATTAAAAATTGAATTATATAAATAGAATTTTTGCTTCTTCGAGATATACATGAATAAAGATTTGGTTTTGATATTTCTCGAAGGAGACAAATCGCATCCAGATGATTTCAAATGAATTATATAGTAGACGATTAATACTCTATAAAACCACTAACCAAATGATTAAAAAAAAATTTTACCTTACTATAAAGATATCTAAAAAAATTTTTAGATTTAAGGATATTTAAAATCTTGACGAGCAGTGCCAAACTGAGGTCATGTTGGGCTTGAACGGACCAAAATACATGTGAATATCACAGTCTAGTCCATCGCGCAAACAACTTTTTTGTTTTGTGGGCCTGCCTTATTTACTTACATGACATGATATACTTTTTACATTAAAACAAAAACATAACCCATATGGGAATGGGCTACCTCGAGACATCAAAGAATTATTTAATTAAGCGACCTTGCTTCAAAACCAATCTTTATGAGCATTTACTTCGATCAATTTAGCAGCAGACCAGATCTTGCGTTACCTAATACGCCTTACTTCAGCGTCTTGTATAATTTTGCCAGCTATATATGCATGCTGCGCTCCGCTAATTTTAATTTGTTTAATTTAATTTAATTTTGCGTTTTAAATTTGACTCACCGCTTTTGTAAATTTTATTTTAATTCTTGACTGCAATTGTATATATTATTTTGTTTGTTTTTTACACTGCAGTCAGTTTCGCTGTTTTAATTGCGTTCAATATCATATTTTTTTGTTGTATAACGCGTGATGCTCTTATTGCCTAGCGCTATGTATAATTAAGATATTGATCTTTAAAATAACTTGATATAAAATTGTACTAAAAAAAGTATTGTCAAGCGTATAGCACTGAAACCTCATTGCCATTAATACCGCACCGCACATATCTTTCCCTTCCGTCGAACGCCGCAGCCCATTGCGCCATTAATAATGCACGCGGATATATGCGCAGCGAAGCGCGCGTTTTTCTCAGAAGAAGATCGCGAGAGGCCGGCCTGCACAGGTTCGCAGAAAGTAAACGGCGAAGATGCGAGAGAATTGGAGCGACCGCGCGAGCTCGCGCCACGTGCTTTTAATAATTGATAAATCTGCGCGCGCGCATTCGTATGAGAAACGCACGCGCGCAGGCGCGGATTGCAATGCGCGCCGCGCATAATCGTCCCGTTCTTTCGTTTCGCGCTATGTGATGGCGAGCCAAGTGCCCGTGCAATGACGAACGTTTTGTTCCGCGAAATATTGTTTTGATCCAGTTTTCACGGGGGCCTTGAATTATTTTTCACGCAAATTATATTTCGTTTATATAGAATAGAATAGTGTTTTTATTACTGACTAAGGATTAAATGATCCTAAATAACTAGGGCCAAATAATACGTGAATATACTGCATAATTATAGTTGAATATAGTCAACGTTTTTTAAAAATTTTTTAACAATATTTTTGCCACTTGAATGCCCTTGAGTATTATTTTTTTTTTAAAGTTTATATTAACAAAATGCATATTCCCGACGCAGTAACATGTTTCTTTGTAGCAGAGTATTTAAAAATAATTTTTTTCGTGCTTCGTTCCTCACGCTACACGCACATTTAAAAGTATATACTATACGATATAGTTATATATAAAATAGCACATGTCCCTGTCGAGCGCACTGTTTCTATATACAGCTTTAGCCCTCTACAGCCCGTCCTTCCAAAATTTTAAATAAATCCATGCATTCAACACACTACATTAAACAAAACCTCCCTCACCCACCAACGATCCACTCATCCCACGTAATCCCAGCCTCGAGTACCACCACTCACACATCCCCACACTATACCTACCATCACGCGCGCGCATCGAATCCGGCAATAATCAAACTCGAAAAATATTCACCGCTCGCCCGTATATACAGCGAAAACCAACAGCCAATCTCGAAAAAGCAACGGGGGGAAAAGGGCCCCGGCTACATATACGACGTCAAACATAAACGATCGCCGCGTTAAATCAGTCGAGTGTGCGGGAGCTGGCCGATTGATCAAGCGCGACGGCCATGCATCACCCGCGCGTTCTGACTGTCCGGCCGCAGTTCCGCGACGCATCGTACGCTCTAAAGTCCGCAATAACGTTAATTGCGTTATTAAGGGTGGGACCGAGAGAGAGAGCGGCGCATTATACACGTGGCCGGGGGGTCGTTTAGCGCGCTTGACCCTCTCTCTCTCTCGATCCCCGCATATATGCGCGAGCGCGCGCACATACGTCATTAGGGTCGTGGGAGGTTCCGGGAAACCGGCCAGATGCTGCGTACACGGCGCGCGCGGACCTTTGGTCATCTTCGAGCGTCGCTGGACACGCGGCGATTTCACAGAGAGAGAGAATGTATGTGGGTGTGCGTATTTATATAAAGCCATGCGGGGGTGCAGGCGCGACTTTGCAGTTTGGATTTTGAAAGAGAATTTTACGTTCGTTATTGTGTGCATTGTGCGCGGGGCTGG
>JAPYZP010003191.1:0-28208 GCA_030522985.1 Torymus sinensis | reverse complement strand
ATGATTTTAAACTCTACATATTAACAGTAAATATACTTAAATTTTACGTTTCAAATAAGCTAGTATATTAACTGTTATGAAATTCTTCTCTCAGTGTGTGATTTCTGACCTTTCTGGGTATGTAATAAGTATACAATTTTTTTGTATTTTCATATTACACATATTTACACGTGATTTTCGCGAGCGCGACAAAACGGACATTTTCGGGTACTCTAATCTGATTGCCTTTTTGTCGAGATATGAACAATGCTTAATTTAGTTTGTTAAAAGATCCCATTTTTAAATGCTTGGTTTTAAGAATTTTTGTGATTTTTTTCTCATTTTTCTGATTTTAAAATTGATTGCTCAAAAAAATAACATATTTCCACAGCTTTGGCCCATAACTGGATGCATTTCAAATAATTTAGGCCCTGCCCCATGTGAATTAATCAAGTATTGACTTCAGACAGTGACGACAAATTTTATAAAAAATAACATTTTGAGAAATGAGCCTTGAAAAATAATCAACCATCGGATCCTTAATTTCTTCTCCATCTTAAAACATTTCTTGTACCTGAGATCCACTCTTTCACATGAAATGGTTAAAGTATAAACTCTGGCAGCTTGTATGTGTCCATCTATAATTTTATCCTAGCAGCGCTGATCCCATTAAAATTTATTAAATAACTAATAATCTGTCCTTTCTTTGTAGTTTTGATTCATCCTCTGTTGATTCACTTTTTAAAATATCACACTAAGTTATATAATTATTTATTATACTAAGATTAAAATGTAGAATATGACTCAGATCATATGAAACATGAAACCCCAATTGAAACTTTAGAAGACAACATTATCATGGCCAAAAGTATATATTAGTATGTAAAAGTTGTAAGACCATTTTTTCTATAAACACTTGATTATACATATTGTCTATATTTATCTTGCATTTAAACGTTTATTCTATATTTCTTGTATGCTAAAAAGGCTTATCGTTTTTATGTGTAGATAAAAAAAATTGTCCAAAATTGCATTCTGAAGCGAATTTTCAATGAAACTTGATATTTGAAGGTGTAATAACTGTTGGTTTTTCATTAAATCGTCCAGAGTGTGAATCTTCAATTTTCCTATCTTAAAAAAATGATCTTATTTGTTATGATATCAATTTATTCGTGATTTGGTTGGTGGGAGTTGAATGGGTTGTTGCTAGGTTACAAAAAAAGCGGCGCGAATTTATGTAAATGCTTATACATCAGAAATCTAGAAGAAATAAAAAAACAATAGAAGAAAATTCATTTTTCGTCATTTTAAAAACATTAAGCCCTTTTAGATATATCATCTAAAATAAAAAAAAAAAATAAAAAAAAAAAAAAAAAAAAAATAAAAAAAAAAAAAAAAAAAAAAATTTAATAAAAAAAAAAAAAAAAAAAAAAAAAAAAAAAAAAAAAAAAAAAAAAAAAAAAAAAAAAAAAAAAAAAAGAAATTTGAAAATTTTCAGGTCTACGACCTCTTAAGAAAGCACGTGTTTCAGGGTTTGGCTTGAAAATTTTTTTTTACTACTTTGTCAAATTTCAACCATTTAAGGCGAATCTTCAAATGCGAGAAATTTTATCTCGTTTTGAGGCCAATTAAGTAATACTTTCTCGATCAAAACTTATTTTATCGAGTTATTTACTAAACTAGGAATTCTAAGCGCGCTATGCGTACAGAGGCTCTAATTTGAGTCGACCAATCATATTTTTTGCTCGGCAATATGGCAGCCCTCTAAAAGCAATATGGCTGTCTCCTCAAACCCATCTCCCTTTTAACATAGGAAATGTTTTGCTCAGCAATATGGCAGCCTCCTCAAACCCATCTCCCTTTTAACATAAGGAAACTGAAAACTGATGATAAATGGTGATTTTTTTCGAAATGCGATTTATTAAAAAAATGTTTTGACTACTGGGATCGTGTGTAACACAATTAATATATCTATAGTGTCACAAAACAATAATATATTATTCTGGAAAACTTTAAATTTTGAAAAATGATGTATTATTGCTTTGTGAAGAGACAATATGTCTACACAAGTAGTTGTAGGTCAGATAGGGATTGGTATTCGTTTTAAGTAGAGTACAGTTGAGAACAAACATTTTCTCTTTGTAGAATAAATTTTAATTTTAATACACTCATAAATTTTTAAAGGTTTTAAGCCATTACATTCAAAGTTATTATTCCATTTCGATGGAAGTTAAAGAGTTATAAATAATTTCTCTGCAATAAAAAAAAAAATAGATTTTTCGTTTATTTTCAGTTTATTTATCGTAAGATATGCAGTAAAGCAAAGCAAATATTTTCAGATTGACGAATCGACATACAATTGGATGTACGGCGGAATCAGCGACGGGCTTCTTGCAGTAAGTCACTATTTACAGAACAATATTTTTGTTATGTATAAACTATTAAAACATTATAATGGAAACAAATTTCGTAATTACTTTCAGACAGCCCGTAAATCAATTGAAAGCAGAATGCGAGCGCAAGGAAGCGGTGAGTGTGTGTAAAATTGTAATAATTTTGTTACATTTGAACATATACACAATTTTTTGTAATTCGATATTTTCAGGTGATACGCAAAGACAAGCTAAAAATAGCTAAATTAAGGGAGGAAAATCAGTTTCAGAAACGAAAAATTGAACTCTTGTCGGAGCTGCTAGAAACTTATGTAAGTCAATTATATAGGCCTGATGGTTAATGCTAATGTGCAGCGTCTAATGATGATTTTTGTTTTAGTCCTCATCTCGTCGAACTGCTGCAGCTACAAAAGTATGCTACAGGCGCAATAATGTAATTTAATTGATGGTAGTAATTACACATATTGTAACAGTTAAAGAATGTAATAATAAAGACTTACGGTTTTATAGCTTCATTTTTATCTATTAGATATTGCTCTTCTCAGGCCACATCCTCTCCTTGTAAGTCGGACACTAATATACCTATACAAAAATTCTATTCAGAATCTTAAATAATTTCCTGGATGTCCACACTTCGAGTGAAAAAACAAAATTTGGCTTTACTACCGCATAATCGTCAGTGCTACCAACTGGACTCGTTTTCGAACCAAACGCTGACTTGTCTCCTTTTCGAACTGAACTTCGTGTTATCGCCTCCCTGTGAAAAATAGCAAGTCCGAAATCGGGCCCGCTTTCGAGCCCGAAGCGAGAGCGCTCCCTCTTCTTCCCGCTTCTTCACGATTTCTTCTCGCTTTTTCTCACTTTCAAGCCCTCTTTACAAACCCGATTTCGGCCCGATTTTGAGCCCTTTTTACATGCCCGATTTCGGGCTAAATTTCGAGCACGTTTTCGAGCTCTATTTGAACTTGATTTCACATTTTCGGGGATATTCTCGAGCACGTTTTCGAGTAAGGTAGTTTTGGTATATTAACATTTTCACCAATCCAGCTTTTGATCCTTTTATTAAAGTTTAAATGTGAAATTTGGAGAATTAATAAATGTTTCACTAGATTAAGTAAATCCATTCAATGACACAATCAATAAAAAGGCAACTTAATTTTTAACATAAAAAACTTTATTTCCACCTCATTAAAATCAGAATGGAATGATTCACATTTCACAATCGAAAATTTCACGAGTTCTCATTATAAATCTATCTTATCCATAAGCAAAGTAAAGTTATAACTTATTAAAAAAAGTCTTATCAGTTTCGCTTGATGACGTTTTTCACACCTTCGCGAATCTCTTGCCGTGACTGAGTTTAACGATGAACGTGCGAATCTGCATGGGCTCGAGGCGCGCGATCATGGAGTCGTCACCTTCAGCGCGCAAACTGCCGGTCTTGTTGCTGATGGGCACCTCGTTCGTCTCGGGCTTCCACTTCAGTCGCTGCATGTCCTCCTTCCACTGGTTTGCAGCGAGCGACGTCTCATGAGCAGATTGGACGGTGAAGCCGGAGAACAGCTCCTAAAAGGATAGTTGAATGTTATGTTAGAAGTGCATGTGAAAATAGCTTATTTTTTCTCAAAAAATAAAATAGCGAAATGTTGCGAAGCCTATGCTTTTCAACTTTATTTACAAACGTTCGCCGTTCGCCAACAAGGATTATAGTAATTAATTTTACTAAATTTCTTTAGTGAGTTATTGTTCTTTTATCTTCAAAAAGTTTGCCAACTAAAACTATCAAAAGTTCAACGTACCTTAAGATCAACTTCGGTAGGAACAGAATACTTCGGCGACTCGTTCTTCTCGAACATATGCTCCAACCTCAGCAAGACTTCTCCATCCTTCCACGGCTCCAGCGTGAGGATTCTCACATTCCTTGGTAGTTTCTTAATCCATCCATCATCCTATACAAAAAAAAATACTATCTTTAAACACATCCTGCTTCGGAAGCCTCAATTTCTGATACGATTATATATCAACAACTCACCCTCATCTTGTAGTATTCGTTCCACTCCTTGAACGACTCGAGCATGGGTGTGACAAAGATCCAGGGTCGTAGCGCGAGTTCGGCCGCCAGTTCCTTCTCTTTCAGGATGACCTCGTCGAGGTCGGTGAGGCTACCGCCGAGGAGGTAGTGTTGGCCTCGGGCCACGAGGCCCTCGCCATACGCGGATTCATTCAGCGCTTCCCCAACGCCGAAAGCGTCGTCCTTAAGTAACCGTCGGTGGACCTGAATGGAAGTTGAGAGAATGTTAATTTATTGTATCATAAAAGTAGAAAATATTAAATATGCTAGAGGCAAAAACTACATGATTTATAGCGGGAGGATTTGAAGAACTGCTTATTTTGACTTGATGAACTCCCTTGAATTTTACTTTATTCATTAATCGTAAACTATTTTATTGAGATATATTTCTATTAAATTTCTAAAAAATGCCTTTTTATGAGATAATAATGCTATTAAGATTGTGCTGAATCTTACAGTACAGCACACAACCAACTGTTTTTATTTTAAATATTATTTTTCGGAAAAGATAGATGAGTAGCTAATCAGACTATAACTTTGGAAGATTTAGTTTTTCGTTTTCCTTTGTTTATTTTTTTAATTCTATATAATTTTCCCCACGTTCAGTACATATAAGAATACTCTTACTTTGTTTCGTATGCTAGCTAAGTAAGATTCAGTACTTATTAAAACCAAAGCTGATCTATTGAATTCCTCACTTACCATCAGTTCGATTTCACCATCCTTGAGACTCGATCCCCCCTGTGCCCTGTCCGTAAGGACGCTCAGTCTGCTCTTCTCGTCCTTAATAGAGATCTTCGCCGTAACTGGGTAATAGTTTCCAGAGATTGGCTCCTCGAGTTTCACCTTCCAGGTTGGTCGGTAGTTGACCTTGCGCTCCAGCATGTCGCGACCGTTGCTGTCCGTGTAGAAAACACCCTTGTTATCGATGTTGCTCGCGTACTTGGTGATTATCTCCTTGCCGACCTTGTCGCTGTGGTAAACGAGAGAATTATTGTATAGAAGGGTTAGCAAAGTGAGTTTAAGATAGAGGTAAGAAGATATGGTGAGCTTACTCAATAGGAATGGGTCCGACGAGCCAATCGAACTCCACGTAGTCCTTACCGTTGTAGATCCTGACCACCTGGCTCACCCAGTCGTTTATTTTCTGGTGAATCTCCTCGACCAGAGGTCCTGTAACAATCCATTTTAAACGCGTTAAAACTTAATTCTTTCAATTTTTGCGCATGGAGGTAAAAACTCTGATAGCTTTTAGCAGCCGTCATTTCAATAAGAAATCGTGAGATAAATATCCAGCTCCCCGCAGGACAGCATTTCGATATTCACGTCCCGTATTCTTTACATGTAACCCATCTGCATCAAGATGACGTTTTCTCTATACAAAAATTCCTGACGAAAGAATCACGTAACCATACCCTTGAAAATCTGATAGGTGCTAATTGTTCGAAGCTCCTTCGTGTGGTTCTCCTTCGGTCTGAAGATGTAGGCACCGGACGAACGATTGGCGAAAACCTTGTTGTTGCCCTCGGCGCCCTCGTAGAACTGGAAGGTCTGCTCGAAGTCAAGTTGTTGAGGCTTCTTCAGCGAGCGCACGTGCACGCGACCAGCCGCGTCCACACTGATGTTGAACAACTGCACAAAGTAAATAAAATTACCGTTTACTGCGATCGATACACTCTATAGCAACAGAAAATACCCAATAATCGAGCTACGTACATCGCCACCCATGGTTTGGTGGTTCGCCTGATCAGCCTGGTATCCCTCGTACTCGTCGCGCTTCGCGTCGATGTAGAACGACTGGTAGCCGAGTGGAGAGATATCCACCGCCTGGAAGACAAGCTCGCGCGTCGTCTTGCTCACGCGACCAGCGATGTTCTGCACGGCTTCTGGGATCGGTACCACCTGCGTCACGAGGGTCTTGCCAGTGAAATCACGAACACGGTAGGAGATCCCGGTCACGGGCAAACGCACGTAGGTCGTCAGAGGTTGACTGGTCGGGTTGTACACAGTGACGACGAACTTGGGATTCTCAGACGAGGGCTCGCACTGGCTGATGTTCAGCAGCAGGCACGACTCGAACATTGGGGGTTTCGGGACGTCCTGCTTCAGCGCCCATTTGCTGTTTGCATCAGAAACCACGATTCATCGTTAAAAACGTATATATGCACCGTTAAATGTCGTTACGCGCGAAAGCAAAGAACGCGTGTGGGATATTATCCAATGCAATGACTCACTTCATGGCCTTCGAGGCGATATGCTCGCCGTTTCTGATACTATGGTGCAGCAATCTCGCGTAATCCTGGGCGACGTGTTGCTTCTCCGTGCCGGTGACGGCATCGTGATGCTGCATGACGCCCATGGCCTCGCGGAAGAGCTGGAGGTTTTTGGTGTCGGGCTCGTCGGTGAGGACCGCCAGCTGCTTGGCAACCTGCAGGAAGTTGTTGCCCATGCGCTCGAAGTACTTGAGGGTGGGTCGAGACGAGAAGTAGCCCGTCCAGAAGGCGTGGGGGTCGCTCGCGTACGGGAAGAAGTCGTCGTTCTTTGTCGGCCAGCTGAGGTTCCGCTCGTTCAGTGCCTTGTGGTAGCACGAGGGCGTCGAGTAGAAGGCCTGGTAGTCCGTACCGTTCCTCTCGTTCACGTACCTGTGCGCGAGGCATCGATATTTATTGTTAGCTGCTTTGCATGTAGATGGATAGACACTATGATGTACGTGTGTGTGTGTGTGTGTGTGTGTAGCAGAGAAGCTATTTCGGGCGGAATTCATGCTTGTGTGTCTCACCTAATGAGCTTGTCCAGATTAGTGAACCACATTTCAGCGTAGAGGTAATTAAAATCCTCGCCCATCGTGAGAATCACGTTATTCGTCTGGTACGAGGATGCTTGCAAGTCGACGAATTTCAAGAACTTTTCGATCTAGTGTTTTCGATATACATTTCAGATATGTTAATGAACTGGATTTTCATTTATTTATTTATTTTTTTATATCGACCCTTGAATCTCTCGCAGTTTTCTTACGTGGTGGGCGAAAATTTTAATTTACTTTTAGAGAGAGAAAGTTGGAGATATGAAAGACGATGATAAGCTCATGATCGAGGTGTTCGTAAATTATGATTATTAAGTGTATTTATCTTTGAAATGTAAGAAAAGACAGTGTACGTATTATTTACTGTGACTTTACACCACTATCATAAAAAAATGTAAGTTATAATTTAATAACGTTATCCCGTCTCATGTAGATAAAAGTGATAAAAAATGAAAATAAAAATTTTTGTGACAAGCAAAGCCAATTAATTTTATGGATGAAGTACTAAATTTGTTGATAAACGTCAATTAATTAAACAACAAATGTACACACAAAGCAACACACATGTTTGTTTTTGTTTATACAAACTGCTTGTATAAATTGTATACCTTATGAGCTTATCCATATTTTTGAAGTACATTTCGGCGTACTGATAAGTGAAATCTCCACCCATCGTTAAAATCACCTCATTCGCACGATAATACTTGGTCTGTTTGTCAACGAACTTTAAGAATTGGGCGATCTGTAAAGCAATTCAATCATGGTCTTTTTATAATCGCCGACCAGTGTCATCTCACACGGAGATTCAAGCGTCTGATTTTTCATTTCTTTGTAAAAACTTCAAAGCATAAAGAATATGGATTCGTGTTTGGTATATACTGACCCTCTCGTCGATGTTGTAGTCGGGACTCTCAGTGTCGTCGATCATTGGCGGCGTGTCCTGACAAAGGATATCGAAGCAGAATCCCGGCGGCGGTCCGTAGTTGTTGAACAACATCGTTGTGAACAAGTTAGAGGATGAGCCTGTCCGAACAAATTCATTTTATCAGTTTAATATTCGCCAAGAGATAATTGTTGGCTACCTATTATTTATTTCATTTGATAAAAGAGCTCAAAATGTTTTTCGCCTTGTAAAATATTGGTCTACCTAACTTCAATATCACGCCTATATAAAATCGTAACCCGAAACCAAAAAAAAAAAAATCCCACACTATACACATCGTTATCAAAACTTGCGTACTCGCGGACTCGCATACAAACAGCAACGTGCGTCTCTTTATCTCCTGAATTTCAGCCTCATTGTTCTCAGCTTTCTCTTTCTTATCATCACTCCGCACTCTCTGCCTCTTCTTATATTTACTTTTCACTCGTTTTACGCACCTAAGCTGGGACTGGCCTGCCAGACGAACTCGCCGGTCTTGTCATCGAGGCGCTGCGACTTGTCCTGGTAATCCAGACGGCCGAAGAACATGCCGTCGAAGCCCATTTCGGCGAACATCGAGGCCTGCTCGCGCGAGTGGCCGAACGGATCGATCTGCCAGCCGTATTTGGGCCGGGCGCACGTGCCGAACGTGTCGTTCAGCCGCCTGAAAGGGATTTTGGCAGATTGGTGTGGGTTTTGTTGTTCATTCAGAGATATGGAATATTGCACGCGGGGAAAGCTTCTTTTTTTTGTTATCAAACCATTTAGTTAACGAACGATATTAGGCTAAAATTGTTGTCTAAAATAATTGTTATGGAATAACGTAAATAGCTTTAATTGAAAGGAGTATACCAATTCAAATCTATTTAAATTTTCTGTACTGAAAGTAATATTATTACATAATCAGTATTTCATACAGTTTTTATCTACTCACGCTGAAAGAAATCCGTTAATTAAATAACCATTTTGCTTTAATTACCATACGCAAAGAAACGTTTTTACATTCCGTAATTTATAACGTTATAAAGTTAATTGTACTTTTACAAAAACACTTTACTCAGTCTCAATATAAACCCTTAATCTTAAACAAAATTAAACAGCATAATAAGGTTACTTTCACATCAGTGCTTATCTGGATCACGATCTTAGATGTATATACATAACTTTACAAAAACGTACAATAAACCGCATTTCAATCATAAAAATTATCTTATCAGAAAATTTACATACTTCTAAAAGAAACGAAAACCGTCCTTCATTCGTCATTTACACAGTAACAAAAACTCAGCACAAAAATGTTACATGACGATATAGATACCTGAATCCCCAGGTGTATTGATCAATCATGGAGTGATAGTGCGTGGCCGCCTCGTCGTTCATGCTCCATCCACCGCCGATGATCTCGAGCCTGCCCTCGTTGATCAGGCTGCGCATCAGCTCCCGACGCTTCTCGCCCTGCTGCAGCCACCATTTCCACAGGAAGGCCGTCTCCACGTAGATGAACCTGCGTCGTACGATTGGCTTTTCTTATTTACCCGCGTGTGTTACATATATGTGCAGTTCCCGTGAGAATTTTCATTGACTCGGTCAGAGAAACAACGAAAAAAATAGTTTTTGAGGCAGAAAAACTTTGCCCAGAAGCGTCCGCTTATAACGATTCTCATCTTGAATTAAAGCTTTTTTCTTCTTCTTTAATCGCTTTTTCATGGAATATTTGTTAGCTATGTTAAATTTTCATAAGAAAAATTTATGTGCGGATAAAACTGTGTCACAAGACCGTTTCTCTGTGTTCCAAAGTTTTTTCGTGTAACGTCTGATCTAACTTATGGCAGAGGTGTGCCTCAAAAATTTTGTTCCTCCTGGAGGAAGCTTTTTTTCGTCGTTTTTATGACCGGTTTAAGAGAAATTCTCGCGGAAATTGCACATATACGTTGTAATTTAGAGGAAGAGTTAAAATTAGAATGAGCGTGAAATAAATAATAGGATCTGAATTTTATTTCGCGCGTGGCTGCGAAGATGCCATGCGTAAATCTTCTTGTATATAAAAGTGATATATCACTATAATAAAAGAAGCGAACACGGGCGCGGAATAGCAAGAAAACCAGTTTCTTGTGTATCGATAAGTAACATCTATTCGCGTTATTTTATTACCAACTATAATAAGTAACGAAAACGAATGATAATCTCTAACGCGAGTAAAAACAATAAGTTTTATATATACAGAACTCACTTTCTGCTGGGATCCTTGTCGAGAGCGTCGACGACGCTGTCGATGATGTACTGGACGCCCGCCACCTGAATGTCCATGTGACCTTCGGGCAAACCAGAATCGTTATATTTAACGAGAGATTGTCGACCCCCGCGTACATATAGCCCTCCACGCGAATAAAGGAACAGGATAAAAATAACACGAATAGCATGGGTTAGTATATCTATATATACACCGCTTGTTACTTCTGTGTTTTGTTGTTCCTCATATATATACAGATATAGAAACCCATATAATTCTTGTTTTTTACTAGTCATCCCATTGCTCCCACCAACCAAATCACGAATAAATTGATATCATAACAAATCCATCATTTTTTTAAGGTAGGAGAAATACCTGTTTCTTTTTTCGTGTGGAGGCCTTATATTATTCATGTGTGTATATTGTGTCTATATACCTCCAAAGTAGTATTGGTCCACGGTCTTGAGCCAGCCGACGTCATCGTGTGTGTGCGCCACCAAGTGGATGTTAATCTTCTTCGGATCGCTCTTCGTGCAGGACTGCAAGATGTATGGTTTTTTTTTATTTTTTTTTAATGGAGAAGGGGAAAAAGATGTTTATTCGTTTGATTCTTAAAAGATCTTTGTGAAAAAACATAGAGTGATAACCTGGTAGAAAATTAACCATATTATGGTTAATTTTCTACCAGGGTAGCAATGTTGTCTACAAGTAAAATTTTACGCTGACTTAGACAAAATACAATTCAATATCTTAGTAAAAAAAAAACCTGTTATCTCGAATAAAAAAATAAACGCTTTTTGGTAACAGTTTTTACTGTCCGATATCGTACAATATTACGAAAAAGAAATGCATGAATTGGAAATGCGATCTCGAACAATGTTAAATTTAATGAAAATCATTGACTAAAAATGTGTTGTGCATTAGAATAGTTTGGGTTTTACCCGATAGATGACCATATCTACTTGTGAATACACACTTTCGCGTTGCATGTTTTCAAATGCTACAGAAGTAGTTTCGATAATGGCTATAATCACGAATAGATAATACATACAAGAATACTTAGAGCATAAGCAAAGCGAAAAGAGTCAGATCAATGTTGTGACCTAAAACGAAGTATCAACATACGCGCTCTTATCGTCACTTTAGTTAGGAAAGAAAGTCGCGCAAAGTGTTATGATTAACTGATAATTTGACTACTGTTGACATGATTTTTGGGGGACAATGAGAGCTTCCTACACTCGTAAATTTACGATTTGGTCAAAAAAATGACTGTTATGATCGATCGTTTCATTGTTATTTGCAAGTTAAGTGTAAAATTATCAGTGCTCTGTCATGCGAAAACTCTCCAACATAAGTAAGTCAAGTCCATAAAATGTCTTATTATTGTTGTGATTACAATAACAGATATTGCTAAACATAAACAAAAACCAAAATGAAACTAGAAGGCTGCATAATGTTGCAAAGAAATACTTGAGAAACGTTACTTTCAATGCTATTTATAAATGGAACGTATATATTTTGATAGAAATAAAAACGATAACATTAATTTATTTAGAGTTGTTTGATCAAACGAATTATCCAATTCAAAATTTCAAACTCTAAATCGGATTGGAGCGACTGTACATACATATCACATACGAGTCCATCAATCGCGTGCTCAAGTGTCCATGTACTCTCTCTTGCGCAGATAATCATAACACGCTCGCGTCGTGCTATACACGCGTCATCAACAGACTGACAATTACGTCCTGTATGATTTTTTCTACACGAGTGGCATTATTACGCTGGACACGCGTTTGATTGAAATTAGAATTCCGTGTTTATCCAAACATTATAATTACATAATATTGCAAAAGTTCTAGTGCGCTATTGGGATTTAACATCGGAGGGCGCCACTTAGTGTTAAACTGCTGGCTAACCTGCGCCATTTTTACAATATATATAGATATATAGATACTGTACCGTGCTCTTATATACAAGTAGTTCGACACCGAAAATGTCAAATCCCAATAGTGTTAAATGAAGCTCAGTTTTCTATTTCTGTCAATTCAAGTTTAGACAACAATTTATCATTTTGTTGATATATATTTTAAATAAAAAAATTCTTTTGCAAGTGCAAATCGGCGTGATACTAATTTAAATAATTATTTAATTATATTCTCTCCTAGGCTAACTTCACCAGTGGTGGAACAGGCACCAACGAATGAACATTTTCTTCAAATATACGAGAATATCAAGCTTTCTATATATTGTTTATCTAACATGACGATTATTTTCGAATCCTTGAAAATTTTTATTTCATTTTATATAAAGATTCTGCATAAAAAAATTATTTTGTTCATTCACTGGCGATGAATTCATTCACTGGTGACATGTATTTAGATACTATAAGATTGCGTGTTCATTCACTGGATTTTAGGAGATATTTATAGATTTTTATTAAATAACAAAAGTTACAATTTCCTTATTCGTTCATTCACCGGTGAAGTCACCCTATATTCGATTGATAAAAAAAACCTCATTTTCATATAATAGCTATTATATTATTGGCACTTATATACATAAAATACGGTATATATATCTTCACAATATTACGTTATACCCCACCAAAACAAACGCCTTTGTCCGGAAAATGAAAACTTCCGTGTACACATATGTCACACATACAGAACCCAAGGTCGACACACAACCAATCAAGTGAAAAATCAAAGCGCGATGATATACATTGAAATGGGTGTGCGAGAAATTCAATGCGCCTATATACCTATTGTGTTAGTTTCAACTATATAACATATCCCCCTTAATCGAATATAATATACAACTCACGTCGTATCCACAGGTCCTCTTTGGCCCGTCCGTCTCATCGCCACTCCCGTGTATCGTAGCAGCGAACCCGAGGGTGAACAGCACAGCCAGGCCCAGCAGAACAATCGCGGCGACGAGCCTCATCTCGTTACGGTTGAGCGGCGACGAGCGCAGCGGGTAGACGAAAGGGACGAGCAGTAGCTCGGGCTCGTAGCGCGCGTACGCGACGACTGAGCTCCGCCCGAGTACGCCGGCGTACTTATCGCCCGCGTTGTCGACCGGCTCCAGCGCGAGGTGGTGTGGGTATACACTCTCGCCGCCCGGCCCGCTCGGCCGGTATATGCCTGTCTGTATGTGTGCGAGGGGTATTTGATTTTATTGAAGAGGATGAGTTCGTTGGGACGGAGGTTTTTTAGTGTGCGGATGACGGATTGAAGGATTTCGGCTGGACTGTGTGTAAGGGATGTGAGTTTTCTTTGGAAATGCATGTGCGTCTGTGTGCATGTGGGTGTGTGACGTATATTGGCAGATGGTTTTTGACAAGTTATAGTTGCTGCCGAGGGGCGTGTGTTTCTGGAAAAGTTGTAAGTTTTTACGAGATATGTTTATATATATGGTATGATTTTACTTTTAAAGTTATTTGCAATCAGTTGCTTAGTTATTAATGACGACTTTATTAAATGACAAACGTTTCATCGAAATAAAATTATAAAAACTTTAGCAAATTCATATTCAAAAGCGCTTTATTATTAGGCTCAAATTAGAGATTATAATGATTAGGATCTTTAAAGAAATAATTTTTTAAACATGATACTTAGCATCTATACCTAATGTGCAGATAAAAATTTTAATATTTCTCACCTTATCAGGAACTATATTCTCCGCGATAAGTCTTCAGATACAGAAACTGCACAATTCCATCCAATCAAGCAGACTAATGGAAGTTGATTGATCATTATTAAAGACAATTTTTGCGCTGCTGTAAGATTAAAGCAAGCCGAATCCACTGATCGGTGGAAAAATCAATACATGATAAAAGCACTTGAAGATAACGAGATTAATGTATTTGTGTGCACGCGAATATTGATTTATACCCCGATATCATTATATGAAATTCGCGATAAGTATGTCCAAATATAAAATACATAATCTTGTTTTCTATGACATAAACTGTTTTCGCTTTTCTTTGATTGAATGGAGAAAAAGGCGGGGATCAAACCTTTTTCTTCTTCCCTCCGTCCCGATTAGTGTGGGTTTAATGCTAAATTCATTTAGCCGTGTACGCGAATGTGCAATTGATTATGTGTTGATAGTGTAATTTTTAATCTAAATACAGAAATTGTTTTCTCTACAAAATATCAACTCTATAGAAAGTTATATTAAAGGTAAGAAAAATCATTTTTACCTAAATGCTAAATATTTGTGTGCCCTATAACAGACAGCGATGAACGCAATTGTGTTCTCATGATTAATGTGCTTGTACATGTCCGTGTGCCTCCGATTAGTGTGCTTTATTATGATTATAAGAAATAATAGAATTCTAAGCGCGCGCATGTTTTACATTTCTGTAGTTAAGGTTCTGTGAAAACCCTATTTTAATATTTTTTAAATCAACACTCAAACGTTTATTTGAAAAGGCGGTTGTCAAGCGCACCGTACACGTAAGGACTACATTCCGAATTTTTTTGGAGTAATTCTATTAGCATTTTCGTTAGCTATTATGCTCGTTTGAAAAGTAGGTCAATTGCAGATTCCTACTTACCGACAGAATGGTTTTTATTTAATTAAATAAATTCGCATCATTTTTTTTAAAAACACGTTTGTCAAGCACTCCGCATATGTAAATAGAATTTTTTTTGGATGAATCTATTGGTATTTTCGTGAGATGTACTCGTTTGAAAAATAACGTCGGTACTCACATCTCCTTAATTTTAAAATTTATGACGTTATTATATTTTTTAGAATGTATTAAATTAATTTCTCATAAGCCTATAGATGGTTCGTGTCTAATAGCTTATTATATTTTTAATGACGAAATTTCCACAAAAACATCTCAAGTTCAAACATTTCCGTCTTTTTAAAAAGATATAACCAACTTTTTTTTGTCTTACATAAGTGTTCAAAAGGTACCCAATACTAAGTGAGCATACTTTCAAAAGGCAACTTGCATTCGTCGATCTATATTTGTTTCGAGATCGTCCGAAGGAAAAATTGATTACCCCGAACGCTGAAAATTTTATAACCTTTTCAATATAAATAACCAATAAATATAAAAATGTATTAACATTAACGTTTCACGTTCTGATTTATTTCCTTTGAATAAGAAAAGATAATGAATCATTTCAAATAACATGTTGTACTTTTTAAATCATTATTGCAATCTTAGTGCTGACTAAAGAAGTTTGATACTTAAATCTTATAAAAGCTAACTAATATTTGAAAAAAATAATTTCAATGGTATTTTTGTATCTACTCATTCGTACATCGGGACAAGTACCCTAGTGATTAGATTTTAATTATTATAATTATAATCTCGAAAATCGAAATCAAATGAAAACCTTTTTTTTACCATACAAAGCGTTTAAATCTTAGATTATGTAATAAATGGTAGGTACGAGTACAGATTGTAAATAAAACGACCTTATGAACATTGACAGAAATTTTTCTTTATTATTATAACACATTTGAACGTTTGTTATATAATATACATCCGTTTCTTTTTAAAACATATACATAAACATTTATTTTTTTTTCGATAAATCAACGCCTGCCGGCGATTCTTATCACGGTTTTGACAGAAAAATAAATTATTTAAAAATTAATCGACAACCTTATATAAAATTAATAACAGACACAAATAATAATAATAGCAATCATAATTACTCATGATCTCGTCGAATTATCGATAACATTGCACTTTCAATACGCTTACATCATCATCATCATCGTCGTCGTCGTCGTCTTCTTTTCGTAATGCCCCGTGTAAATAATCATCATCATCATCATCAACATCAACAACAACAAAAGTATATGCACGTTATACATTATACAGTGCGCAACGCGTTTCAGATCGAGACGGAACAAATCAAGAGGGTAGTATTATATTGTATGCAATATTTGACGAGCGTCACGTCTTATCATCATCATCGTCTCGTCTTCGCACGCCGTATTAATATCGTGAAAGCTTTGACGCAGAGCAAAATGCGAAAGGCAGAATAGGCAGCAGCAGCAGCAGTAGCGACGGTGTAACGAAGAAACTGCGCGCACGGTATAGACTCTCACGTCTCTCGCGACGAATAATAGCGAGAGAAGAGCCTCGATGACACGCTTGCGCATATAAGTACAAAGGCAAAGGTGTGTCTGTGTTTTTGTGTGTGTGTGTGTGTGTGTGTATATATATTAGCGGAGCTGCGCGAAAAAAGAGCTAAGTACGCTGCAGCATGGTTCCTCGCGTCGGAGGAAAAAAGCGTATATATATATGCGTCCTCTTGAGGTTCCAAATTGGCTGATGGCTTTGGTGTGACTGTCAGGTGCTGAAGTACGTGTCTCTCTTATATCTCGCGTGTCATCTGGAACGAGAGGAGTTAATTTATTGGCAATAAATTTCGAAATGGTATAGCATGTTTAAACATTGGTGTGGGCGTCGGATGATTTAATCGGCGAAATTTTGCGCTTGTAAGGGATTATTGAAAATCGTCTGATGGAGATGTAATCTGCTTTGATATAAAGTACAAAGAGACATTATGTGCCGATAAATCAATCGAATGTGGTGATATATGGGCTCGAAACGTTCTCGATTATTTTAAGTAAGTGGATCAATTTAATACTGATGATGCGTTTATCGAAGTTTCTATCAAATATTATGCATGTACGTCGCTTGAGGTAAAGTACAATGTATCAGAAGTATATCATTTATTGAAAAGCTCGTCTCTATCAAAATATTGAAAATTAAAATCGCATAAAAATACATCAATGACTCATTTGATTAACTATTACACACTTCAAGCAAACTCATTATCGATAAAAAGAAAATTCAACAAATAATCACCTGGAACAATTACAGATCGACTCAGGCGCTTCGCCGCTGAGTGAACGTCGGGTAGCTCATATAAACATCATACCGTTTCATTTCAAGGAACATTTTAACAATCTGCCTCTTCATCGTCATCAATATCATCATCGTCATCTTTTTCTTTCTCTCTCGTCCGAAGCTTTGCATAATGCGTAGTAGGCGTGTATAGGTGTATGTGCGTTGTCGTATTTTACTTTGTATGATATAGCTGGGAAGACTTGTGTGCGCTGGTACGGGGGTGAGGTAAGGGGCTGGAGAATGGGGATGGGAGGGGGCAGAAGCTGCAACGGGTTGATGGAGCCTCTTAGAAGTCCGAGTAGGGGATCTTGTTATCCTGCGGCTTCTCGAACTTGACGGGCTTGTAGACCTGGTGTGTCTGGTCCCAGCCGCGCGGCGCCGTATTGTAGCTCTTGAGGTTCTGGTAGCTCGAGATCTTCGGCCCGTGGTACGCGTTGTCAAAAAGTTTGTTGGCTGTTGGTGGCAAGAGAGACGATGGTAATAAATTAAATGGGAAGTGTTATGGTTGTATGGATGGCTTTTTGAAAATTATTTTCAAGGGAAATCTGTATGGGAACATTGATTTGATATTATGAGGATGCGACTTGTCAAATTAAATTAATGGAATTTAAAGTCAATTTAATTCATTACACAAATTCTGTTAGTTCATTCATAGTAATAATTACTGACTAATAGTAGTTTTAGAACGCGGATATAATTTTTAATTGTATATAAATGTCTAGCACATTCTATATTATTTAAATTTGTTCAGTCAGAATTTTCCAAAGCCTTATTTGCCTTTCATTTGCCTTTTATTGTCTATACCTAAGATACGTTGCTATAATAATTTATTGAAAAACTAATCCTACATAAGTCAAGAAAGTTAAAATGCTATCATGATACCGGTGATTAATTACATACATTTGCAGTGGTAACAAATCATCAAACTGATTAAATCTACGAGCTCACTCTGAAATAAAAATGACGATTATAATTAAACCACCCATTTACCAAGAAATTCAAAAGCTATATATTTTAGGGGATAAGCTTTGTTTGGCTGTTCTCCAGCTGATACCAGAATCTACTGGTGATACATCTGATGCATAAGAAATACAAGAGTTATCCATTAAAACAAATCATTTTACACACTCCAAATATTAACACAATTTCAAATCCAAAGCAAAGCGCAAAGCACCGAAACAGCTGGGCCCGCGTTACTTGCCTACTTCCTCGGAGTACTCCTTCTTGAAGCACTCGGGCGTCGTCGTACCCGCGACTAAATTCTCCAGCACCGGTGTATTCTTCAAATGTTTCCTCTGCGCTATAATGTCATCTTGGGTCGCCACCACCGCCAGACTCGCCGGTCTCACCGTGGGTGTCACCTCCCCCTCTGGGTCTACGAACTTTTTGCCACCATTACTACTCGGGTTCCTCTCGTCCTCCACCTCTTCCAAGGTATGATACTGCTGCATCTGCCGTTTGTAGTGCTCGTCGAGGGTGCTCATGGAGGACGACCTGTTGCCGCCGGTGGTCTGGCTGAGGACTCGCCTGTCGTCGATGCGATAGAAATCGCCGACCGGGGACAGTGAGTCGTCTAGCGAGGCGTCGTCGTCGTCCTCGTCCTCGTCGTCGCCCGAGCTCGACGCGTAACCATTGTTGTTGTTGCCGTTAGCACCGTTTGCTCGGTACTGATTGCGATGGTGGGATGGATGGTGATGGTCGTCGGGTGGCGGACCCCTACGGTTGTTGTGGTAAATCACCTCGCGACGGGATTCGAAGTAGCGCGATATGTCATTCTGGTTATTGCTCATGATGGGCGGAGCTCTGGGCGAGTACTGTTTGTACTGCATCACGGGTCTGCAGGATTTCTCGAACTCCTGAATTAGCTTTTTCACGGGCACAGGGGTGTAGTCCTCCTCTGGGTTATCTTCTACCTCCTCGTTGCCGTTGCTTTGTGGTTGCGGTTGGTACTCATTTCCATTCTGATACCCACCACCGTTCAGATACCCACCGCCGTTCTGATACCCACCACCATTTTGATACCCACTACCATTTTGATATCCTCCACCATTTTGATACCCACCACCATTCTGGTATCCACCACCATTCTGGTATCCACCACCATTCTGGTACCCACCACCGTTCTGGTACCCACCACCATTCTGGTATCCTCCGCCGTTCTGGTAGCCTCCGCCGTACCCATTCATACTCTGCTGAGGATACGCACCTCCGTTGTAATGCCCATGCCCGTAGCCTCCACCCTGATACCCGTTGCTCCTGGGTATGTACGGCTGGTACGTGTTCGGCTGATAATGGTGACTATGATGATGATGATTGCCGTTCGACGCCTTGCTCCTGCCGCTTCTGCCGTACCCGTTGCTCACGCTCGAGTTGCACGAGTTTCTGTGATGATGATGATGCTGGTGGTAACCGTTACCACGGCCGTTGCTCGAGCCGTCGAAGCTACCTCTACGAGGCTTCTCGATTTTGTTACCACCAGCAGCCTGCACCTCGCTGTCCGGACCGACCGCTACCTCGCGTAGGTAGATCTTCTTTATCTCGGTGTGGCAGGGTCCGCTGCCACCGCAGTCCGAATGCGCGCTGCCAAAACTCGCGCGAGAGCACTGGTGCGGGCCGCCGCAGCCTGCAGAAAAGCGGGGTTAGAGCAGCGCAGAAGCAGGTTAGTGGTTTTAGCGGCACAAGAAATTGGATTTTTTTTTCTTTTTCCTAGTTTAGACTGTATGCATTGTCGTTTGTTTATTAAGATTTGACAAGCGTTTGCTGTTAATGAAATACAATAATCGAACGTACTCAAGTATCGTAAATTAATTTTAGCTGAATGTAAAAAAGAATTGAATGTGATATAGAATCGCGATAAAAGCGATTTTTTTTATAAAATAGCTATATCGATTCAAGTTTTTGACATATTATGTTGTTTTTATCAAATAAAAGAAGAGTTTCCGTCACAGTATTTACAACCTATTACTATCTTTTGATGATTGATAATATTATACAAATCAACATATTAATAGAAGTAATAAAGTACTTTGTTTTTGACAAAATTGATTATTGTTATTCTTCTCAGTAAACAAATGCAGGAAGCGAAACTTCACTTTGCAATTAAGGGATAAGATCAATTTTCCATTTTTCTTTTTCTTTGATAATTATTTTTACTATACCGAAGACTTTTTAGCTATAATTTTTTCTGTCGAAGCAGCATTGCAAGCTCGCCAAGCTGAAACATCACTTCTTTCGAATGTGTAGGGAAAAAAAACCACTTACTGGTAGCAGGTGGAGTGGAGTAGTCCATGGAAATGTCGACGGTGAAGGGGTTGTAAAGAGACTTGTTGTCGAATTTCGTATTATCGGTTACAACGATTTCCTGCAAACGATCGATATATACAATTAAAAATGCCGTTTCGTTAAACGAAGAAGAACGCGTACACACAACTTTCCCTTGTTTCGTACCTGCTTCATCGGATAAGTCGGTGCCTTATTGCTGAAGGCGTAACCGCTTGGCGATTGGGGCTGGGACTCCGTGTCGACTACCCACTTCTCCGACCTTTTCCTGCGTTTCGCGAAGATTTCGGCACCTGCACAAACAAAACAATCACACGCTTCTTTAACACTTTGAACAGTTCAAAAAGTACCATCTTGTCACCATTTCACTGATTTTGCAAATCAAGTGGGGTATTATACAATTCACGAGACAATCGTTATTGATACATCACGCTACAGCAAAGTATTATAAAAGAAGTCTGTTCTAGTGCGAGGGGAGTGATCCACCCGTTTCATATATCACTGTCACACGCTTGCCTGCTGTAGACCTCAATACGAGTAACACCCATTACACACATCATCCACACTACCGGAACAAAAATAAATAAATACATAAATGTTTGGTACTTCCACCCATCCCCCAAACTTCATCCTTTGTTTTTGAACTTTCATCCTCAAAGCACACTTATTACACATGCACTGAGATAAATAAACGCGCTATAAAGCCACAACAAAAGAATACACAAACGAAATACCAGCGCACCGCCGCCGCCGCGATCTTCTCACTCTTTCCTCTTTCTCTCTCCCTCTCTCTCCTCTTGATAACAATCACTCGAAGGTAACGCGCGGCCAAAGAAAAGGCATTCTCTTCCCCTCCCCCTTCCCCCCCCCCCCCCCCCCCCCCCCCGAGAGCTAGAGAGGGAGAGAGGTTTGCGAAAAACTTTTCGTAACAGGCCACTCACCTCACGCGCGTTTCTCTCATCTCTATACACGCACAAACACACAGACGCGCTCGTGCATACAGATATACGTACTCTTTGACGTGTGTTTATATTGGTGGGTTGTACACGTACGTGTCTGTGTGTGCGCGTCTCTGTAGCCAGGCAGGCAGGCAGGCAGGCTAATTATAAAACGCGCTCACCCTAATCCATTTCTAAAGTGCTCCTGACGTAATGTTTTTAGCGAATCGTGCCCGGCGAACGTGTAGATGTGAGGGAGCGAGAGAGAGAGAAAGAAAGTGAAGAGAGAGAGAGAGAGAGAGAGAGAAAAAATAATGAATGATAATGGTTGTCGTGGATCTGTCGACACTTTGGAGCTAGAATTTTTTGTTTTTTTGTTTGTTTTTCGTGTTTTTCTTTCGAGAAAAGAAAATGGGTCTGGATATACGTACCGCGACCTCGATGGTTATTCAAGTCTCGCACGATGTCGAAGAGCCGCTCAGGATTCGGCGGCGTCGAGTGTACGCTCACCTCTTCGCCGAGCACCTCCTGAATGCCGTAGATGTCCAAGACTTTGCCGCTCGGATTCATCATGCATTTTAATGGCACTTTATCCTGTAAAAATAGCCCGATTTCCATCGATTAGTCGTTGTCAAGAGTCGGTCTTAAGTGTATTTTAGTTTTCCTCAAAGTAAAAGGAACTTTAAAAATAGAGAGTTTTGTAAAGAAAGAAATTTCAACGAAAATAATCCAAAAATATTTTAAAATAAACGTTAATGACCCTATGGAAAACCTTAGCACGTATACTTAAAAAGAATAAATAAATAGAAAAAAAAATATTCAATTACAATCAGATCCACAAAAATCTATATACGATTAATAAGTTCACTCTTTATGAGCGTTCGAACAATAAAAAGAATTAAAAGATCAAGAAATACGTACTCTGTGAACTGGGGACGAAGGCTCCTCTTCGTCTTCCACACCTGGGGTCCGCAACCGTGAACAGCACCGACAAAAGAAGAAAAAAACAATGATTATCGAAGAAACCATCCTCCACTGGTCCGTCCCCCATGCCTAACGTGTCCAATATCGTGTACAAAAAAAAGCTACCCAGTCACGTGTGCTTGCGTATATATATATATACACACATGTATGTTGTTCGTGATAATCCCTCGAGTTTTCGTGTCGTTGTCAGCAGTGTTGCGTTGTATATGTGTGTGACTCTGTATCATACTTGCCGTTACCGTCGTGAATCCATTTGACCGAGCGCTTCTTCCGGTTGACGTACATCGACTGGCCCTTGCTCTTCACGTTCTTCACGTCGCTCAGGGAATTCGAGATGCGCCGCGCCAGCTCCACCTGGTCCTCCACCGTCGGGTGCGTCGGCGCGTAAAAGTACGACGAGGCGTACATTTTTTCTGCGAAGGGGCGCGACACACGCTTAGTTTAACTTATATATACTCTTACAACTGTACAAATTTATACGGCGATACGCGTTTGATTTTGATTCGTCAGAAATTTCGTAAAAGGGGATTTTTAGGCTTTGGTAATAGTGAATTTTTTTATATGTCACACGTGCGAGAAAATGACAATTTTTATACCATGTTGTGATCGCGGAGCGGATTTATAACGTTTCGCGCGCGATGGGGCAATTAACTTGGAACTGCGCCAGTTCGCTTTGTTAGTCTAATCGCTTGATTACATTAGGCACTTGGAGCTTTAAATATATATATATAATTTAGTGTCTGGATTGCGTTTGGAAATTGTCCTGCATTAATAAGTATGTGTCTTTTACGTAAGGGATTCTATATTTTCACACAGATATATAAGTTATATATTCGAAAAATCTAATTTTGTTACGAACTTAATATAAATTTCTTAGAATTACTATTATTTTAAATTAAGCAAAAGAAAAAGTGTAATTTAGCTTTTATCACTGTCAAGTAATTAGACATGATTAAATTATTCGGCCTATAGTGCTAAAAGAAACCATTTACTGGCCGTATATTGCAAGACGAACATTATGACAAATATTTGATTGGTTTCTCTTATATTATACACCGAGCTATGCGATAAACTAAAGCTTTAAATTATAGGCATATTTATAAACTTACTGCTTTTATTGATGTGCAACAGCTCATTTGAGTCTGATGCAGGGGTCAGCAACTTTTGCAAGTTGATCGGCGTTGAGCTTCCGCTCTCCTGTAACAACAATCATTTTCGATAGTTAAGAAATTGAAGGAAATACCTTTCTAGAATATTTTTTTATCATATATTATACATTTTGGTAATAAATTTCAATAATTTATCGAAATCGGCGCAATATTATTTAACACGTCTTCTCGACCCCTTTAATATCTTGAACTTTTATTGTATTGCCAATTTTTCAATTTCAAGCACCCACGTCCGATCTTCCTCACTTTTTGACTTCTCCCAAGCTTACTATATATACTCCCTAAATTTCAATCAGTGCGAATGGACTTTCTAAAAATGAATATGAGAAAAGTCGTTCACTCGTACAAAGAAGTAAAAATATTGACTAATTATTTAGTGAATATATTCACTTATTACGCAGTGAAAATTTCGATTCCATTATTTCAATAAGTGAATATTCATAAAACAATTAGACAATTTTTGTCACTTATTTCTACCAGTGAACACAGATACCAAATCAGTGGTATATGTACGTATACCTGATTTTTACTATGCTTGTCAGTTACAAGTAGGTATACCACTGATTTGGTATCACTCATGCACATGCACTGCTTTACATTAAGAAAGTATACGCATTACACCTATGGCCACAAGTAAACTACCCATCCCTATATATAACTACACCCCAAAACCTTTTACCATCCTCACTCCCATATATCAAGATTGACGCGGCGCATTACCATCATGTCGACGTGCAATAACTTGGACGTGAGGCTTTCGAGGAAGTTCCGCTTGGCGGGGTCGTGTCTGTCCGAGGGCTTGAAACCGCGCTGCTTTATCACCACATTGTCCGCGGAGATGCTGCGCTGCAGGAAGCTACTGCTGCTGGTGGCGTGGCCGCTGTTGTGGTTCAGGCGTCGTCCTGGTGGTCCAGTGCCGCCGAAGCCGCCGCCATTGCGCGTCGTGCTCGACTCGCTCTGCGTGAAGATGCTGTACGCCGCGTTGTTGAGGATGCTGCGCTTGCCTCCGGTTTGCCTGTGTATTTAAGCGAGATAATAGTGAATGATGGGAGAGTCCAGGTCATGTGGTTGCGCAAAATATCGTCGGATACTTTTATTCTTTCGGTGAGTAGTTAGTGAAATTTAATGGCCTTCTGTATGAACATTATATATACGCCTCTGTAAGTATATTTCAAATGAGTAATAACCGAAAGAAGTATCTGACGGATAAATTGTTATTGAGTAGTCGAGTATCCGTCGTCGGATAGGATATACCTTTCGGATACTTGAGTATCCGGCGGATATATTTTTGAAAACATTTCTACAGGCTTAGTTTTTATGTAAAACTCGTTTATCAATTGAAATCGTGCAAATTTTTAGTGAAATTACAAGTCCGACGAAATTTAGCTATCGGATACTTGCTGATGTCTGGTTTGGTATATGGAACGAAGCGCGTTGGAGGAACACGAAAAAGGCATATAACGAATTTTAACAGCTGTTGTATGAGGATGCGCCACGACTTTGAGAGCATTTTTATGCCTTTTCGACGTTTCTTACAACTTTTGAAGGAATCAATATTTTTTAATTTTCAGAAAGGGGGATGAAGGCTCTTTCATTCTAGTTTCAATTTCTTTTTTAAAATTTTGAATTGGTCGATTCTGGGATAAATGGCTGAGATGCTTTTCTGCAATTTGATTCAATAATTTCAAAACTGTAAAAAAAAATGCGTTTTTAATTGGCGGAAGGTATTCCGCCAAAAAATATCTTGACCAATTTTGGGAACGAATGTTGAAATTAATTCTGAATTTCCTCATATATCACCTTTTTCGTTTTCGCAGCCTCAATAATTGTCCTGCATATAGTTACGCATAATCGTGAAAGACGATTTAGTTAGGAAAATCAGTTTGGTATAAAGCCAATTTTATGCATCTAAAATACAAATTGTGGTATAAAAAGGCGGTGAATTATTTGCAGTCGGAGGTAAGCGGCAGGCTCAGTCAGACAAGTTTCGCACTTCTATTTTCATGCACCCCAAACAATGTTATACATTGCATTGACACTTTGCAGCAGAGGACGTTACATCATTAGCTTATTACTCATCAAATCGTAACTTAGCCTTTTATTCTATAGATGTACTTTTTACGAAAATTGTATTAGGAAAATTAATTTTCATCATATGTGCAGCAATACTTGACGACCCTTTCCATTGAAGGGACGTAAAATCTTTTATTCTCTGGAATTATCACAATTCTTATGGATCTTTAATAAGCACGATATAACAGTAAATTGATCGTTCTGTCGTGTCCGAAATTCAGAGAGTAATTTATACTTATACTCGTATGTCCAATACGAATCAGCATTATTAAAATCATAATTAAAGTTATTTAAAAACATTAATATCAACATTAAAAATATTTTAATTTTCCATATAATTTTGGTGTAAAAGTAAATCCAGATACAAAATAATGTATTGCGTTGATAATGTAACTGCAGAATCGGTCAGTCTAATTACATAGCACCACATCCATTCAAAAAGCTTCCTAACCAACTTCCCTGCAATTTACAGAATTTTCTCAAAATCAGTCTCTCTCGCTCTCTTTCTCACCATTCCAAACACTATATTCCACGCGTGTTTATACCATCCGTAAGTCCACCTCTCCACTCGTCCCGATAAACCCCATCGCTGCTCCGAAAGGGTTAAAAGCTCTGCGCCACCAGCTCGCTCCCCCCTCCCCTTTGTTTATACGTGCCGACAAGTAGGAGGAGGATAGTGGCAGTAGTAGGAGAGAGCGGGCGCGCGCTATACTCTGCGGTATATAAAGAAAAGCCCGGCCGTCCATTTGCGGCGACGTCGGCGGCGCCGATGCAAGCTCTCTATACCTATACCGATTATATACACACGCACGCGCGGGGCAGCGCAGAATCATTGGTGGCCGTCCAAGAGGACAATTAATTCCGCGTCGTCGCGGCGTATATTGGCATCGGTACAGCGCCGCGGAGAGCAGCAGCAGCAGCAGCAGCGCCTCTCGCTCTCCCTTGTAAAAGAATCGCTAAATTTATCTGTCGTAACGTAATACGCAGTGTAGGCCAGTGCTACACGCGCCCGCGAGCGCCGAATCAGGGACAGCCGATTGCCCCTCTTTCTCTCACTGTGATGTCTCGTTCGTCGATCCGTTATATAGCGTGCAGCGACGGGCGATTTTTTTTTCCTCGACATGGCGGGTTTTTTTTGCAATTGCGATGGAGAGGAGACGTTGTGTAATCGGTCGGTAGAGAGGGTACGCAGAAATTGATGGGAGAAGGACGTGGAATCGCGGTGAAATAATTTCTTTTTTTCGTTCGGTTTTCGCGCATTTTTCGCAACGATTTTGGCGCGGGGAAAGAATGGGGACAAAAGTGGTTTGGTAATTGGATATGTGAAATAGATGATGTACGAGAGATATAGTCTTCGTTTTTCAGGTTTATGAAAACATCGTTTTCGGATAACTATGTGCAAACAATGTCAACAGTCTGAAATACACGTTTCTAATGAATTGTTTTAATGATATCGTATTATAAGTTTGAACCAGAGATCGGCAAAATTGTTTTGGGTATACTTGGGACTGAAAATTGGGCCTTTAGAATTATTTCGAGAGTATCCGAAAAAAAAAGAATCCGACAGATAATTGTTTGAACACTCAAGCATCCATACCGCATTCAACCAACGTTTCTGACGAATACTTCTTCGGATGCTCAGACATCCGATACAAGTAATAGGCCGATACTCTTTTTAGATATCAAACATATTTACATAAAACGCGTTTATTAACTAAAATTATTCGATCCGATCAAACATTAGTCGAAATTAAAAAAGTATATTCTAAAAGATTTTAAGTCAGATGTTGACGATTCTCTGGATATTTGAACAGTATTTTACTATCTTTCTTATAATCAAAAATACATTTTTTATGATTATTTTTCATTATAATTAATTGTATCACAGTCCAAATCCCTCTTCTATAAGCTTATAACTTGTTCCTTTCTGCGCCCAGTATACCAAATTTTCGTTTATTTAATTACAGAAATCCAAGTCACCACATTGTTAAAATTTGATCAATAACGCGTCTTTACCAATACAACGAATCCCCTCTGTTCACCTGCACCTCGCCAAACGGCATTGGCGAACCGCGCCGCCAGTTCGAAATATCCACCTCTAATTAACCGTAAATCAAACAATTTTTCCCGCAGCCGTCCCAGCCGTGTATCCATTAAACGTGATTAATCGTTGCCGCGCACAGGCGATACCAAACAAACATTAGTCTTCGTTAACTATCCGCGGCACATCAACTCCTTTATGCCCTCCTCCCGCGCGTATAATGCGAGGGGCTACTCCCTTGAGAAAATGGTGTGGGAGTGATTGCAAAAGTGAATCGATTTCATGACGATTTCAAATGATTTCAAGAATCACAATGAAATCAATTTTAATTTATTCTACACAAAATTGCTACTTTTTTAATTATAGATATTAAATTTATATAACATCGTATTCTAACGCTTTATAGTAAATAAATAAAATCGACAATAGTT
>JAPYZP010003190.1:0-11956 GCA_030522985.1 Torymus sinensis | reverse complement strand
AGTAAGTCAAACATTAAGGATAATGATACCACCAATGACTAGAAAGGATTAGCTGAATACTGTATGGTATATGAATAATGACTATTTTGTGAATACTTAGAATACATAGAACATCACTGCCGTAGACAGGTTGTAAAAACAGGTAAACTAAAACTATGCTTAAAATACTAAAATAAAACTTAGAATACTAGTCTCACACTTGCACTCATCACCCGCTAATCATGCAAATAAATACATTCATACAAATAAGAACTGTGTAAATGTGAAAATACATGAAATAATTTAACTTACAGAAATCGCCCATTTCATGAGTAATTGGTCGAGATTAAGGAGATACCTTCTCCATGAAGTTTTAAACCTACTGAGCGATGGGAGGTTTCTAATCTCAGCAGGCAAAGAGTTTCAGAGGCGCGTACTTTGTACACTGAAAGACTTCACTCCTGTTTCGGTGCGCATCAGGGGTGCTGTTAATTCTTTAATTTCTCCCCTAGTAGCAGAGCTGGGTACATATCTAGATAAGACACTCTCTAGATAGTCCGGGTTCTGCATACGCATGATTTTATAAATCATAACTGCCATAAAATAGTTTCTCCTCAAATCAGTGCGTAGCCAGCCCAAGGCTGCTCTATGAGGCGAAATATGATCACGCCGACCTACGCCTAACATATATCTCACGCAAGCATTCTGCAGACTTTGTAGTCTGCTCCTCAACTGAAGAGATGCATCAAGAATAACTAACGAGCAATAGTCCAGATGCGGGAACAGCAGAGTGGTTTCAATGTTCTTACGCAAAGTCTCAGTGGTGTACCATCGAAAAAAGCGACGGTAAAAAATCAAAATCGCCCGCTGTCAATTTTAGTACATTAGAAGAAAAAAAAATCGAAAATCCATACTTGCATTACAAAAAATATGGTGTGCACCAAGGGCTAAGGGGGTTTTTTGACCTCGTGTGATTGCAGTACTCGACTTCGGTTACGCCCTTGGCACACAATATACTATTATAACTTCTATACTCAATGGGTCTTATGTTATTTAGTGGCTGTTTGACCCATGTGAGAGATACGTCAATTATGTTATGTGTGCTGTCAAAGTTCGCCGGGATGTTACGTCCGTCCAGTACTGTATCATCGACTTCATCATCGGCATTTAGGTCTCCCATGACAAGTTTTTGTGAGAAACAAGAGCAGTATTGCCTTAGTTTGTCAATAACGTCGGAATCTTTAGTGAATGATATTCCTGGAGGTCTGTACATGACAGAAACCAGCAACGGTTCAGTGTCATCCTTCTTGGTAGAACAGAAAATATATTTTGGTTTCTCTGGTTTACCGCTCACTTGCATATCCGATGATGGTAAGACCTCACACTTATAGGTTTTCCGCATACAAAGGGCAACACCTCCCCCGTCCAAGTTTATGTCCTGCCTATATACTTAAAATCCGTGGACCTCAATGACGTCGTCCGAAATACAGGGGTCCAACCTGGTGTCTACCACATCAAATAGATCGTAGGTCGGGTTCTCACGAATCTTCAGTAACAAATACACCACCTTCTAGTATACCACCGATATAGCCGCTTGCACCAATTGTATATGTACTGCCATCTGATCCCAATACGTCAGAGTAGACGGGAAATATTGCCCGAGCAGAATGAAAACACGAAAAAGTCATTATGAAGAGCCGGCAATTAAAAAGAGATAAGCCACCACCTTTACGCGGAACCTAGAGCCAATATATTATAAACGAAACATAGTTGTCTCAATGAAAATACCATGGCTGATGCTAAAAATTTAGGAATAATAAATAGTGTTAAGGAACAACAAATTCGGATCCCTTTGAATATAAACACAATTAATTATGTACACCTTGAAATGATAGCAAATAGTGTTGATTCCGTTTCGATGCTGTTATTGAGCCAAGAAACGTTAGTTAATAATTTCGTTGTCGAACATGAAAAGAACAATAATCTTTGCTATGTTCCACGTCATCATCCGGTGATTCCAAACCAGCCAATTGTTATGTCTGAATCTTGTATAATTTCGCTTAACATGGGCAACGTTTGTGATGCGCAAGGAAATAATTGCAACAATAACGGTAAATTAAACCGTGTTACTCCATTAACGTCTTTTTTTGAAGAAGGAACAGAATAAAACATCAGAAAAATTTTAATTATGGGATCCTAATATACGAGACTATTAGAACAGAGAAAAGATCGAACACATGAGACAATAAAAACATGCAAAGCTGCTAAACAATTATACACCACACATGCTATTAAGAGAGATTGTCTCAAAAAGTTAAGAGATCAAAGGGCTGAATATTAATTAATGTCAAATGCAAGGGATGAGTATGTGAAAGTAAATCGGACGACACGCAGGTTGAAACAGTGTTACGCTTATCGCCGAAATATTCCAATTTTTCAAAATAAAGAAATGGAGTCTTTAAACCTAGATTGAAAAAAATGATTACAAATATATTCATAATATTAAATTGAAAAGTAGGTCATTATAAATATATAGCTTCGGTACCATAACAAAAGAAATAAAAAGAATTTAAGAGAATAGTTCATTTAGAAATAATTTTAGTTGCTACAACATTAAGAGTTCCGTATAAAAATGTAGTAAATGGAATTTAATACAACTCAAGGAATTTAATTATAAGTTTCACAGATAAGAAATGTAATGATGTATACAAATATTTATTATTATGCCGTAATATATAATGAGTAATGCATGGGAAATAAATAAAAGTGTGCTAGCCATGCGTGCACTTGGCCACGGTCACACTAGACTATCAACTTTCTGTGAAATCATGGACTTATCACCACCGATGGCTCATTCTGCCTATGATGAGCATGAGTGAAATCAATGAGTATCTTGGAAATATTTGTGCAGAAGCGGCGTAAGAGTTCATGGACACAGTAGTAAAAGAAGAAGTCAAGTTAACCCCACCAAATACTGTTTCTGGTGACGGCTCATGGAGGAAGAGAGATTGAAAGCACATGAGCGGAAGTTTGAATGCACTCCTGCATCCTCTGCAGTTCAATAGGTGAAAAGCGACCAATTCACACTTGCATCTACAGAGAAGAAGACTGAAACCAACACCAAGTGTGCTCACATTACGAGAAGACAAGCTCGAGATTAGCTCCAGAATGATTCATATGCAGCAGTTGCCTTTTAAATTATGAAAGTATATTACGTAATATATATCCTTTTGTGCATTATACATGCGTAGATTATGCATATTATATATGTATATGTATACATAAACATACATATCTTACAAACATGCACACACATTAATTTGCGCACACCAGGTACATACAACTTAATTATATTTTTACACTTTTGTATGGAAATTTCATAACCCAAAAAATAATTGTATAATTAAAATTTACTTGGTTATAGCATTTCCATGCAAAAAAATGTAAAAATATAATTTTGTTTTTGCTTTTGTGCATTATACATGCGTATATTATGCATATTGCATACGTATATGTATACACAAATATACATATCTTACAAAAATGCACAAACATTAATTTGCCCACACCAGGTACATAAAACTTAATTATATTTTAGACTTTTGTATGGAAATGTCATAAGCCAAGAAATAATTGTATAATTAAAATTTACTTGCTTATAGCATTTCCATGCAAGAAAATGTAAAAATATAATTTTGTTTTATATGTCTGGTGTGTTCAAGTTAGTGTGGATGTGTGTATATATACATGTTGTTTTAAATAATTAAATAAAATATTAAAATATATATTGTATGTATTTCAGTGATTTCGAAAGATAATACTGATTAACAGCTAGATCAAGCGACTATCATGGGACCTTGCAGGACTTGACAGATGAGGTTAATACAACACATTAATAACAAGACATAAAAAAAGGTTTTTAACCTAGGGCAAAAAAAAACGATTAGTATTTAAGATAAATAAATTGATGCACATATAGCCAAAATGTTATCAAACGACTAAAAGTTGATTTTCTTTCTAGGTCAAAAAATACGAAGGAAAATAAAATTGGGATCTTCAATTCTCAATCCGGAAATTACTACAATACCCAATCGCAATACTACTAATACTGTGAGATAGTTTTGAAAAATTGAATCAAATGAAATAACACGTTTTCTTACCTAATGCTTTTTATGTAATGTATTTTTATTATTGAATATCATAAAAATGTATATGTCTATATTTCGAAAATTGTAAATGAAAAAGTCATATATATTAAAATACCTCTTTTCCTTTAGTTTCTCCTTTTTCAAACCATTCAACGGTAACACTTTGTTGGTCCCAATTCACTCCTGAGACTATAGCCGAATGGACTCGCCCTAAAAATTATTAGAAAAAGTAAATTAATTTTATTTTTTGTAGTGCTACTGCATCAAAAAATAAATATTGTGCAAATATTTATAATAAAATATGGGCTTTGACTGGCTTGTTCTGGTAGTGTCACCATTTTTCACAATAAAGTTCACGGTCAAAATATTAATAAATGGTTCAAAACAATATTTCAAAAAGAATGTATTTTTTTCAAAATCAACACTTATACGAAAGTACAACTGTTGAACTATAAAATCTCCGAGGGCCGGATATTATTCGCGTATTATATATGAAAAAATCTCACAAACTTTACATTTTTGTAGAACTTCTATATATCGTCTAATCAACAATATATTTTTGAATTACTGAATTATATATTTTTCAATTGTTGAGATAAGACACTGTAAATGCATATTGAGAATTTTTTCGTTAAAATTACGAAAAAGTCGAGAATATGTTAGAATTGATATTACTTCAATCGAATATTGTTTGCTCGATTTTTTCAGGTCTGAGTCAACTACAGTAAACAATGTTGTTACTAGGACGGCACAATGATTGTGAATAACTATTTATTTTTGAAACAATATGATTAGGTAATTCGTAAATATTTAATGTTAATGGCGGTAAAAATCTGTGACATTTTATTTACGTATTTAGTATTTACATAAGCGAAAAATTTCTAAAAGGGCATGAACTAACAAGGAAAACAAGTCACAGTTACACTATAGTTCCTACTGTTAATGCCGAAGGAAAACTCCATTCTCTACTTCTTTTAGCTCTCAAACAAAGTAAAGATGAGTTTGGACCAATTGTTGCACAAAATTTAATTTTAGCTCATCATGGTTTCAAAATCGGGTAAAATGAAGACAGGTATTTATTATTAAATGGATAGCACAAAAAATTATAAATTATTCTTTGTTCAGAATAAACACACTTTTTTATACAGATCACCTCAAGAAATGGTTAGAAAAAGTATTTTTTGTCACAGTAGCGTAAAGTACGCACTTTACGCCGACTATGTGTAAAGTAAAAAATGTCGTGAAAATTTGGTTTCTGCTGGTTACATAGTGATCGGTTGGTCCCTCGAAGCCGGCTTCGCTGACCCTCGGGCCCAACCGATCGCTATTTCATTAGTAAAAATTGAAGTTTCCAACATTTTTTAATTTATGCCTAGTGTGCATCCATTTGCATTTTGTACCGACGAAACTGACGAAAAGTGAGTACATCATGCAACTGTGACGAAAAATAATGTTTGCACCGCGGGCATAAAACTTTACAACCCTTGGGCGATGCCGGCTCGGGCCAGCTATGCCGGCCCCCGGGCACGCAGATCACCCGCGGGCGTAAAGTTGAACTTTACGCCCATGGTACGAAAAGTACTATTTTCCTAACGTCGAACAAAATAGTATATTACTTTTGGATTATTGGAGTGGGAATTGTTTACAAGCTGTAGAAGAAGCAAAACCAGCATATAAAAACTTGAAACATTTTAAAATTCCAAACGGCACGCTTCTCAAACACATTGTGAAATACCTGGATGTAATAACGTAGCTATTATAAAATGTTCGTGGTGTCAAAAATCTTTATGTTTAACATTTTTTTGAAGATTTTCATTTTTGCCATTTATATAATCCATAAATACAAAGCTGTTGATAAATAAAAGAGAATTAATTAAATCCATTTGTTTCTGACTATGTTGAACTATAATTATAATTATTACATACTACAGTAATAGTAAATGCAAAGAAGGAGATATTATCCTTTCAGAATTTTTAGACTTTTTATTTAAACCCTTACATCATAGGTTCGCTATTCGATTGTAGGAAAAAAATTACTAAATACCACAACAAAATTTGTCAGATCATCTTCCCATTTATTGTAAAAGATTTCTAAAAAAACTAGTGAACCAGAAATCAAATTAATAAATAAAGGCATTTATTTTTCTAATAAATAGAAAAGGAATATTCAAAAAACTAAACATTTTTAATAATTTGTTTAATACAATTATTTTTTTAAAAAATTACACAAAATCATTTTTTAGTGTCAATTTGCGTAATTGGATGCCATGCTATATTTCCAATAATTACTTTCACTCTACAAATTGTGGTTTGAGTCTGGGCATTGTTTGATTAATTGCTATTAATTTCGAGTTGATTTGGATGATCAGACGGGAGAAGGTGGAGGCGGAGAATGGAAACATCAACACTTACTTTATTTTAAATTGTTTAGTAATTTCGGTATTGTTCGTACAATATAATTAAGTCGCTCGAAATCGCTGAATTTACTAAAAAAAATTGAGACACCATGAGATGCTCGAAATCGCGATATTTACCTATCGTCGCCAAAATTGCCAAGAGGTAATACGCTCGGCCGAATGTCGCGAAACAAAAAAAAGCTGCGAACGCCGTGAGCCGAGTGCCACGGTCGCTAGCCGCGAGGCGGGCACAGAGGCCTCGAGTATAAGCAGGCCTCAATCTTGACAGCAAGGTGGTGTTTGAAGCTGCGAACGGCAGCCTCCCATAGGCCACCGAAATGTGGCGCTCAGGGACTGATAAATTTCGACTCGGTTCCTTGAGTGGCCAGCTGACTGAAGATTTCCTTGGAGAACATCGATGTCTCCGCGAAGAGTCGTTGCAGTTCGGCGTCAGAACCCTTGAAAGTAGTCTCATTGTCAGAGATAATGGTGTGACACAGCCCTCTCGGAGCTGTAGATCGAGAAAATGCAGCTATGAATGCATCTGAAGTTAAATCGGAAACGACTTCAACATGAATGGCTTTAAAAACAAAACAAATAAAAATAGTAATATAGCCTTTAGTTGATGTCGCTCCTCTTCCCTTGGAAAACAAAATTGGAACGAGGCCTGCGTAATCCAGTCCAACCGTGGAAAATGGTCTGACTGAGGTAATCGGTCAGCAGGTAGTGGGGCCATTTGTTGCGTTACTGGAGCTGCTCCGAATCGAATGCACTTCAGGCATCGGCGATAGACCGATTAACCCTGATAATCTAGCAAGAGCGATTCAGAAAGTTTTTCATGAGTTGAACTCCGCCATGGAGTGTGAGCCGATGCGTTTCCTCGACTAATAGCTTGACGAAATAGCAGTGCCCTGGTAAATGATCGGGTGGCACTCCGAATATAGGAGCGAGGCGTAGTGTAGCCTCCGTACGACTCGAAGTACGCGGTTGTCATCTAGAAACGGAGCCAAGCGCGCGAGGGCGCAGCATGGTGACAACTATTCTTTTCGAGATAAGAGAGACTAGCGGAGGCAATACAGTCTTAAACAAAAATATATCGGCGCCGGCATCCAATTTAAGTCCTAGAGTGGAGACCCAGAGGGAGAGGGGAGATCAAGCTCGTTTTCTCCGGGCAGGCCGTGAAGCAGCCCCGGGCAGTTGCTCGACCATTCATCAAGCTGCATTCCTGCTGTAGCCAGAAGATCAATGAGCTGATCTCGTTGTTCCTTTGTTTGCTCTTCGTCGTCTGCTGCGAGGAAAATATCAACATAGATTTGATTTAATAACGTGAGATGCGCCATTGGGTGGGAATTTTGACCGTCTTTTGCCTGCTGAAGCATTGCCTTCATTGTGAGATACGGTGCGCAAGACGTACCGTAGGTTACGGTCAATGCCAGGAAGTCTTGAATGGGTGCAGTGATCGACTCTCTCCAGACTAAACGTTGCCAGTCGAGATCATCAACATCTACAAGAAATTGACGAAACATTGTTACAATGTACGTCACTATAGCCACTCCACTGAAACGCCATCAAGAAAAGAGAAGAGTGATATCGGGTTGAAGTTTTCGTGTTGGCAATAGGACATCGTTGAGGGAATACCCGGACGATGCCTTTTGAGAAACATTAAATATGACCCGTATTTCTCTTGATCCCGCGCGTAAAATTCCGTGATATGGCAAATAATAATTAAGGTCATTATTAACCGGGGGCGAGGGAGCTACCTGCATCTGCCCCAAGTCGACGTACTCTTTCATAAATGCCGAATATGCTTCTTGAAGTTCAGCGTGATGAGTTCTGCGACTTTCGGACCGAAGAAGACACGCTACAATGATATTTCGAGAGTCGGCGAAGGATTCTTGCCTAGCGAAAGGAAGTCGCACGACGAAACGACCTTCAGAGTTTCGAGAGTATGTCAAGTCAAAGTACTGGTCACAGTACTCCTATTCTGGAGAGAGTTTCTGTTGCAAAGGCACCTCCTCGATTTCCCAAAATTTTGCAAGCGTGGGATTGAGCGAGGGTTCCGCGACTGTGTGATACGCAGTAACCCTTGACGATGAGATCGAAGAGTTTCGCGACTCTACTGAGAATCCACCCAAAGACGGTGTTCTGTGCAATCGGGGCGCGTCCGCTAGACCGCCCACAAATCCGTCTTGGAGGATTATACGATAAAGATCAGCGCCCAAAATCATATCAATTTTTCATAGCGAAAAATAAGTGGGATCCGCCAATTGCAGACCTCTTAAATGCGATCTTTCACGGATAGCTTATAAGCTGGAAGCAGACAAATAAGATTGGATAACACGAGAGCGACGCAGGCACATGACAAGCGTGTATCCGTGCGTGATTTAAGCGTGACTGAAATCTCACTTCGCGCTTACGAGGCGGCTAGACCGCCTACTCCGAGAATGGCCACGGAGACCGCGCGTCGTTCTATGGTAAGCTGTGTGGCGAGCCTCTCCGTGATGAAGGAGCGTTGAGCTCCCGGATAGATTAACGCGCGAGCTGAAAGGGAGTTCCCAAATCGATCGCACACGATGATTGTGGCAGTAGCGAGTAGCGCCGATCGCTTGACCGTGACTAAGTGCGCACCACAAGAAACTATCGGGTCCGTATCATGTTTTAAAGAAGAATCCGAATGATTTGCTTCACCGAGAGCCGGGATGGAATTCGCACAGTTCTGGAAATGTAATTTTGTATGGTGTTTCAGCTTGCAAATGTAATAGCAATTTATGGATTTAAATTCAAAAAGCGAATGCCCTTTATGCAGGCAGTTAAGGCACAGCCTTGTCTTTTTGGCGAGAGCGAAGCGTTCCTGCGGACTCATTTCTTTGAATTGTTCGCAGGATGACTTAGAATGTTTGCCCTAACACACATAAGACGTAGGCGTGCTTTGTTGCGAGACAGAGTTCGAATCCACATACCCAACGGTATTGACCGCCTAGACACGGACTTTTTAGGGCTGATGCCACCTGGCTTGTTGGTTAACCGCCTACCGGGCGATTCTCCGATTAGCTATGAGCTTGATCGAGCGATTGGAGCCGTCGATTCAAGAAAGTACTCAGATCCTTGTAAGAATAAAAACCCTCTTACGATTCCTGCGAAATTTCTCACGTTTTTCGCGTGTGCGAATCTCATTTCTTCACGATACAATGCACTGACCAATTATTGTATATCTTTATGTGACAGCCGAGATTTTTGAGTCCTCTAACGGAAACCTCGACAATGTCCATTAAGTTTTATAAGTCCTGAAGGTTGCGAGAGCGAACCGACGAAAGGTCTATAATAGCACGTTTAGTTAACTTGTCCCACGCGACTTTGAAATTAGCACTGGTAACTTCGATTCCCTCGAGTCTGGCAGCCGCTTTGGCTTCTAACGTGCTCCGAATGTTCTGCTTTATTCTTAATACGAGAGGTAAATCGTTGTTAGAATGACGCCCATTCGCGTTGCTTTCTGGAAAATGTGGGTAAAGAGACACGTGGAACTTTAACGTGGTCAATAATTGGTCTAGAATCATTCCGATTAACATTTATCGATTCCTCTGTCCTCGAAGCCGCTAGCGGCACGCGCAACTCCTCAACACCCGTTGTGAGCTCACCGAGAGCACTGACATACGCATTTTCCGCTATTGTAAACGCGTTCTTAGAAAAATACTCGTGCTCGCGCTTCTCTTGTTCGAAAAGACTCAATTGCTCATGACGTGTAAATAGGTCACTGTAATATTTATTTAATAGGTTTAGGCGCACCTCGAAATAAGTGGCTGTTGGCAATGTCGGAGACCTTTTTACTTTTGTATTTTTTACAAAATTAATTAAACAATGTACTACCCGCATTTGCACTAATAAGAGTGCGTATGCCATGATAGGAGTCTCTTACAAAAACGAGAATTTGCAAAATTTCGACAAAAATTATTTTTACGATGACTCGCACGCTTATTCTTTTGAAGAATAACTTTGTTTACTGCGGTGACCGACGGTATTATACTTATGAAAAAACGCAAAAAGGAGGACCGCGCGACAGACAGAAAAAGAACATGCCCGACACACGGACAGAAATTTCTTACCAATGTTACATGGAGGGCGTTACTATTCTTCCATCATGGCTCTCCATACCAAATTGGCAACCGTTCTATGGGAATAGTGTAAGCTTATGAGCGTTATGCACATGAGCGCTTACGAGCGTAGTACAGAGGGCGCTTGTGAAAACGGCATGACTAAAATCCATGCGTTTATCGCAAGAAATTTATTTCCGTGCAGATGCGTGAACCGCTCGCCAATAACGATACCTGCGTGATAAACGCTGAGCTTGCTCCAATTCCCTCGTTGCCTGGTTCAACGTCGGAGTCGGCCGATGAAGCTTCGCGAGCAATGATGTGAAGTAGCGTGGAGTCGAGCGGATGTCTCGTTTACTTTTCCTTGGGATCGTGGTAGATCGTGTTGTTCCGGGGCCGCTTCTAGATTGGTTTTTCTTTGGTTGCTCCAACCTGAATCCTCGCGATTGCTCAAACCAAAACGTCAACAACAAAACCACGCTCTCGCATCAAAAATTGTTTGATTAATTGCGACTAATTTCGAGTTGATTTGGTTCATCAGGCGGGAGAATGTGAAGGCGGAGAATGAAAGGGCTTTTCCGAAATAATTTCAAATTTTCGTAGTAACATCAACACTTACTTTATTTTAAATCGTTTATTAATTCCGGTATTGTTGGTACAATATAATTAAGGCGCTCGAAATCGCTGAATTTACTTACAAAAAATTGAGACACCATTAGATGCTCGAAATCGCGTTATTTACTTATAGTCGCGTCTGTATACAAATGCTAATTAATTTAGCAGTAACGTTGGCCGAAATTGCGAACAGGCGATACGCTCGGCCGAATGCCGCGAAACAAAAAAAGCTGCGAATGCCGAAGCCGCGAGGCTAGAGTGTGTCGAAGAGCACGTTGCTAAATCAGCCCATGGTAGAGCAAGAGAAGGGGGAGCACACGTATCTAGGCTAAACAGATAAATACTGGTTTAGAATAACTCCGTGGAATGCGACTAAGGAACGTGACAATAGTCGCGTGATGTGAGGAATATGCTCCCGCTTGTCATTTGCTCTCCCAAACACGTACGCAAGTAGTTATAACAGCACTATGGCGAGACCCAAACAATGAACATCGGCGCCAGCCGAGGTCAATGTTTGTCGGGCTTCGCCATCGCTCTGCGTTTGCAAAATTTTGCGCATATGCGCGATGCACACGTGCCGCGACGTGAGCGTGGGCGTGTACTGTACGTGTGTGCGTGCGTGTGCGTGTACGTCTTGCGCATATGCGCGACGCACACGTGTGTGTGTTCGAGAGAGAGAGAGAGAGAGAGAGAGAGAGAGAGAGAGAGAGAGAGAGAGAGAGAGAGAGAG
>JAPYZP010003189.1:0-11956 GCA_030522985.1 Torymus sinensis | reverse complement strand
TATTATACATTATAAATTTTACCACGAAAATCAGTCATACGCATGATTATATAATATTTCTATAAATTATTTTATTCGTAAAATGCAGCTACGTAGATTTTTCAACATAAATTTCAGCTTCAAAACTTGCCCCATTTTATACCTCACTCTTACTTTATCCTTTTGGCGCAATATTAGACTCTCAGTTGCTCAAAGACTAACTGGCTTCCAATTTGACTAATTTACATTACATATACACTACGAGTAGAAAACTAAGCCCGAACGAGGCGTAATAAATATAAATCATAAAATCGCTGGCTCTCCGCCGTATAATTCACGCATCATTTATTCGCATATACATAATAACATCAGGGAGAGAGAGAAAGACGGACTATATACGCATGTAGGCGCCCGCAGTTCAAAGTCGGCCTCTCGCACGCGCGTAGGTATATATAATATAAGAAGGCAAGCCTGCTCGCGATCGAGACGTCGAGATACAGGCGCGCGCGCAACTCGTCTATTAAGTTCTTTCCACTAGCGGCTGCGGCGTCGGCGCCGATGCAACCGTTTCGATAAGCGGATTCATCCTCGAGATATTTTTTGTTTCCGTCTACTATCGATCGGGAGAGAGCAGTTTGTCAAACATCGAGAGACGTCGAAAAAGTATTTTTCATCGAGATCCGATCGACGACGGACGCGCGCGCGCGCTCGATCTTGCGACATGGAGAAAAAGGTGACTGGCATAGTGCGCGCACGGGGCTCAATGATAAGACATTATGTCCGCGGCTATAGATCATCAATTAAAATAATATATGTCGCCGTTGCGGCCCGTTCTTTTTCTGTGTCTCCTTATTCGAGCGTTTAAGGCTCTTCTATGATGACTATAGTATTTAAAGCAACTTAATTTCGAATCGCGCGCGATCGACTGATAATAGCTATGAGATATCGAAGGACTCGAGAATCAATGAGACGAGATCGTATGAGGTGACAAAAATTAATAGTTATTTTAATGATTTTTCATATTTTATATATTCGAGCAAACACTATTTATAGTCTTTCGACGTTCCTCCGCAACGTCAAAGACAGCTTTAGAATTTAATCGTGGAGCATCCCTTCCGCGAGAGTCCTTTAAAGCGCGAACTTTAATCGTCCATTATTTCGGCAACTTCGTCCTCGAAACAACTGTACATATATATATGTCAGCTCGGTCGCGACAAACGAGCCGCGCACTTATCGCAAACTTGTCTTGTTCCCGCACCGCCCCCCTGAAAGAAAGTCGCCACCGCGGCCTTTCTCTGGCAGTTTAGAGGGGGCGAGCGCGGCGGCGATTCATTGGAAATTGTTCCCTTCCGCGGAAGCAATGAAGGAAACAAGTGGCGCACTCGTACAAATAGGGTCTGTACCCGCGCGGAGAAGAATAACGGCAGAAAAGTCCGAGCAGTAGCCGCGAGACTCTTGCTGCTCGTGGCAGAATGCGACAAATATTTTCTTTCACGGGCGAGCGAACCCGATACTCACCTACCCCCCTCCCCTATAGCCTCGGCTTTCATAAGTTTGTACGGCACAGTGTACACGTACGTGTATATATGTATAGCCGCGTGGAAAAAACGATGCTGTTAACCGACTGCCGTATAGTCGCGTCTGTATATAGACGTATATAATATCAATTTCTTTGTTTGCTCGGCTTTCCTGATTCTTGCCGCGTATCATGGCCCTGCAACGTTGGTATATAGCCGCGTAATCTCACTCGCGTGTATTTGTTCTGTAGCTCGTTGAGTGGCTATATTGACGTGGTTATTGAACGAGGAAACTTTTTCCATTTCTGTTGCAGGTATCATTCAGTTATTCGAAGGGGCCAAGGGACGAGTGGAACGTCGTCAAGATTGACGGCTTCAGTGTCAGGGACGATCCGAAAAGGTAAGGATTTTCGTCAATTTTTAAAGGCTAATAGGGGGAGCCCCGAAAATGTTGATTCTCAAGTGTTGCGTAAATGTGTTTGGGGAAAATATTGCGTATGATTGATAACGCAGAAATATTATTGATGAATATATATGGGCTGGCAAAAGATTTCTGATACCGAAAGATGAATTATGCAGGATGTATGATTGATTACTTTTACACTTATTTGAGATGTATACTAAGATTTATTTTAGATTTTTAATTTTCATCTCTTATCATTGTATGAATAATAGTGTAACAATTTATAAGTACTAAGCGAATCTAAGAGAATTTCAATCAAGATTATTGACAAGTTCACAAATGAAAAATATTTCAATGAAAACAGGTATTATAGCATTTTAAACATGTTTAGAAAAATAGTATGTATACGTGTATTGTTGCCGATAAGCAATCTCTTGCCATGTTTTCTGATAAATTTAATGAAAACACTGATATAGTTAGTTTATAATTTGTGCTTTTCACATAGTACAAAACCGCATTGCCATCCTGTTACAATGGTTTCCTCTACCATAAAATGCATAATTCAGTTAATCAACGAAGAAGTAAAACACGCACGCACACACCTGCGTATAGGAATGAAAGAAAACCGTCATGAAACTGAACGTCAGCGTGAGAAATATTAAAAATGAAAGGATCGAGATATAAAGAGAAGTAGTGAATCGGCTTCATTCCGAGTCTCGTTTTTGCAGCGTCGTCTCATCAGCGGCGGTGGCGGCGAGCCTTCAATTACTTGTATAATTGCAATCGAGACGGCGATACGAAACTACATACACACACACACACACATACACACGTTCTCGGGTATATGTACCGCACGGAAGTAGTCATCGCCGGGGTTGATGCGCAATAACGACGAGAGCATAAAACACGATGCCGCCGCCGCCGCGTTTAATTGACTTCTCAATAATTAGGCACATGCGCACACGAGGGTTCGAGCTTCTCTTCTCCGTCGCCGACAGAATACAGTATACTTTTACGGCTCCTGTTTTCAAAGAAAGAAAAGCGCAGCTGTGTGTGTCGCGCGCATACAACAGCCATTCTTTTGTGTCGCGCGGTGTCGGGCTCGTGAAATCTGATGACGAGTGGTAGTTCGTTTAAATCCTTTGACCGCAAGACGTTAAAAGGATTATTTGAAGGCCGAGAGAGAGAGAGAGAAAGAGCGGGGAGAGGGAAGTGGGGTCATTGCGGTCCGTGTGGCTTCTCGCGATGAGGTATTTGACTACTGGCTGTCGCCATTGATGGCTACCTGTTATGGTTGGAAAATTAAGTTTCAGAATTTTATTGCCCGTAAATGGGGCTTGCCATTCGCAAAATTTTAAGACAATTAAGTTAAATACGTACTACTGGTCGTTTATTATTATTTTATCAAATTCAAAATAATTAAAGATTAGCGAGTCTCCTATTTAAGAAGTTTTAGATTAAAAGAGAAGATATGGAACCATTGAAAAAGAAATATGGAGATTAAGGATAGATTCTATTAGAAAATTAAAAAAATATATTATTCTATAGTTACTTTATTCTTACGCTTTCTAATGATAAATTATTTCTTGCTTTTGTTCGTAGGTTCAAGTCATTGCACTGTCATCTATTTCCTCAAGCATTGAACTGCCCTCACAGATGATGACAAAAAAACTAGGATAAACGCTCCAAATGAAAACATCATCGACAGTAAACTGCTAATACACAAGATGATATGCAGTTTTCTGTTAAAAATTTGTTAGAGCTTTAAGATTAATGTAGCTATTCTTGTCCGAAGACAATCTCAGCTACGTGCTGTAAACATAGTAGCTTTAAAGAAAGCATTTAAACGGTGTTCAATAGTACTATTAAAAGTTAACTTATAACTACACTACAAAATGTTGAGAAAACCATTTTGAGATTCATTTGAATAATTTATTTCATCGAGTAATTTTTTATTAGTAAAATTGAGCACAGTTACAACATTAAAATAACCGATAAAGGAATCGCCATTAATTTTCTTGTATATACGTAAAAAAAAAATAAGATGAGTCTGCTAATATTCGAAACAGTCTGTGAGATCGCCAATAGTTGATGCACGCATAAAGAAAAAATTTGTTTTCTTTTGTAAGGATGCCAAATGTACACACCTACAAAAATAATGAACAATTCGTTAATATTTAAAGAAAAAATTTTACCTTTAAATTTTATAAAATCAAGAATGACATAACATGGTGTTAATTCATATATGAAAGTTACTTGTTCGATTTTTTATTTTATTTGTAGTATTTATAATCTATAAGTAAAAATGATCAAAGTGACAACATTGTGCGGAAATTGTTTTTTAACAACGCGTTATTAAAGCCATGAAAATATTGTTTTAATGAGCCTTTTTAAACTTGACTTTTGTTTTATTTAAAGAACTTCAAGATTTTACATAAAATTTAACTTTGCGACCTGTCAATATGATTATTAGTTTCAAATATTTATATAATAAGAAAGAAATTTTAAGGATTGTATAAAATCATTCATATAATTGTTTATAATGCAACATTGTTTTATATCATTATAAAATATTTATTGATTCTTTTATACAATCATTACGAACTTATTATTTCTAAAGATCGCAAGACAAAGAATTTGAATTCTTCAGAAGAAAGAGCAGTAACATTAAGATAACATTTTCAATGTGGCTTCAACAACGTTAAATTAGATAAGTCTATCAAAGGTTATATTACTTTTGTTTTGGGGTAATTAAATATTGATTTTTATATATTTTGTAAATATACAGTATTTATGAATTGCTGTTGAAACAAATGTATTATTTTGACAATTATTTAAGTAAGGTAAAACTTTGAAAACTACTTCAATTATTGTAAATTTGATATTATATTTCAAGTTTTTTCTTTTTCGTATGTATGAAACGTGTACATATAAAGATGTGTAAATATTCATTTATTGACAACCGAAGAATATGTGTATAATTTATCGTGAAATAGATTACTTATATCAAAATTAAATTATAATATTTCTGCAGCATCGCGGATTTTCGGGTCAAAGCCAGAGTGTGATACATATCAAATTTGCATATGTAGTAGGTACATATCTAAGTAAAAGATTCGACGTTATAAATATCTACTCTTATTGTTAGTAAGGGGCGGTTTCAATAACAGATCGAATTTGTACAATGAAATTATTGCGATTTCGAAGAACTACGTATTTTTTTTTATTTAAGTCTAAAAAAAATTACTGACTTTTGTTAAAAATTTCTTCATTATAGAAACGTAAGTCTAAGCTAGTCCTTTCCGTAGTAAAGCCGACAGCTGTATACAAGATGTGATACGTAAATTTTGCGATTGCGTGGGTCGATCATTATTATATTATTTTATTATATTATAATTATTATTAATATTATTATTTTTTGTTACTTCTTTTTATGTTTATTTTCTTTTTCGGGGTGAATGACACTGTGCAAATGCGTAACAATTCATTCGAGTGCGTTTTTTGGCTCAATAGCTACAAGAAAAGAAGGGATTCTGCCAATACCTGTGCAGTGCGAAAAGTGGAATACGCGTTGTTGAGTGCAATAGTTTGGCGAATTAAGTTTCATCGATTTCCGATCTCGCGAAAATATTTCTCATTAGAAGAAAAATAATAAAATCTGAGACTGCGACTTCTCGATCTTGTCGTTTCGATGCACAAGTCGACGAAATTACGTTGCTCTCTTTTGAAGTTGTATTTAATGTTATTTTGTCTTTTATATATGAAATATACAGTAATGTACATTATAAAATATTTGCTGTTATTGTTGTTCCCCTCTTTTACCTTTAAATATGAAGCATACCTGATTGCATGAATGTTCTTGTTATGTTTCAACAAATAGTGATTATTTAAATTTTGATAATCTATCCTCATTTTACTAGTAATTAAATTTATAAGTGTCAATTATATAGGTAATAAAGTAGAATCAAATTATTGATTTTGTTGCACCTTATCTATATCTTGTATGGTTATACTCTTACTTATATAAGCACATCATGACAAAATGTATTGTATACAATTTATTAAAAAATATGGTATAACATTTAAATTCAATACATTTTTAATTAATTATATCGGAATTTCAAATGAAATTACTTGTAATTGATATAAATGAAGTGATTATGTGTGTTCTTGGTTCTTGTACATACATACAGCATTTGTCAATATCAGTAAGGAGTCTCCATCTTTTGATGCTTTGCTGAACTAAGGCTACCGGTAAGGCAGGTTGCAAGATATTAAAACGATAAGTATTTACTTTCCAATGAGTACTTAACAGAAATACTATAGAATGTTACCTGTGTGAATAAATTAATTATTTTTTCAGTAAAAGTTAATAAATAAAAATAATAAGGTTTATGCTCCATTGCAAATACAACATATTTTTTACAAAGTTATCTGCTCTGTTGATAATATCTCTTAACTAACTTATCATGACGTAATTCGAATTGAAAAATCAAAGAAAAATAACAGTTTCTTCGTTTCTTTCGTAATATTAATATAGATTTTTATTAAAATTAGTAAAGATACGCCAATTTTTTGCGATTGCTATAAAACCTAATAAAATAAAAGTATAAAAGTACAAAATATTTTTTTACAATGACAAAATTAAATCTAATTTATTAAATTAATTTTTTTGCGGGTATTTCGCAAATAGATTACTATTTATTTAAATATAAACTTTAAACAAATCGCGGAAAAAAAAATGTTCCGTCCGGTCTGGTCGACATTTCTAAGAATCAATTTTATAATTCAAGCTTCAGTGAGCGTTATTTATTCATAATAAAAACAAAGAGGAATAATGGATTCTTAGAACTATCTACGTTATAACAGTTTTTCTATAGATGTAGATTATTTTTATATACATATGAGAAATGAATTTTTAAACAATACTAATGGCAAAAACGTTGCATACAAATTTAATTTGATTAAAAAATAATTATATTGAATTTCAAGTAAAAGTCTTACGATTTACATGATTGATGGTGATATGAAAGCAAGCACATGACATATGTATAAGCGAGTTATAAATAATCCAGATACAAAAACTAATATATGCACTATTTTAATGTTCTAATTCGCTTTAAAATTGCTCTTCAACCGATTTATTAAAAACCCTGTGCAAGAATTATTTTTAAGCAATGTATTATTACGAGGGGTCCATTAGTTAACCAGGTAAATGAAACATTGCTTTTTTAATACCTGTTTAAGAGTGTTGTATATACTGAGCTCATTCCATTTTGGTACTTCATGCTACAGCAAATGTGTATAATAACTAATCAGTGTATATTTGGAAAACCCTCAAATGTATTTAATAATTAATGTCGTTATGTCAGAAATTAGTTGCGAACAATTCAGGTATAATACTGACGTTAATATTTCACGTTTATAGAGTTACGGGTAAGCAATTATTATCTGCCCTAACGGACTACTATTATATTTTATTTAAAACTAATAATTCAATACAAGAATCATTATCAATTTGTAGTTTGAGGCAGAATAAAGGCGACGTATTTCATGTTGCCAATCCACTATACTAGTACCTGCGATTTTGTTAACACATAAAAGTTAGTAGTAGTAATCCATTTACTCGGGCTGTGAAAACATTTATGCATTGTAAACAAGACGCATTAGTTGGTCGGGAAAATGCAAGCTCCCCCGGAACGAATCGAGCGGTTAGAATCCGTTTGGTGCTCGTTTTGCACGCGAAAGAGGGGGGGGGGGTGATGGTGTGAGAGGGAGAGGCATGCCGGAGTGCAAGGGCCAGCATCCCTGCACTTATAGCTAGTTTCCCCCACACAAATGGATTGCCCTATGCGAACAAGGAGAGGCGATGGCTTTTTGCTTCGCTTGTTTGCCGATGAGCGAGATTCCAAACCGCAGCGCTCACTGTGTATTCCAGTTTAGAGGGGAGGCATCAGCACCACTCTGACCAACAAAATTGCAATTGAAAGTTATTGGATTGGATACCTATATTCCTATTAAACCTGTCAATTTTTAGATCCAAAATCTATTTGGGATTTTAATCTACTATTTAAAGATTTATTGATTTCTAATTGTATTATATATATTCTACATTCCATCGGTTGAACTTTATTCGGTAGACCATTATATTTGAAATGCGTAAAATTGAATTAATAAAACTAAAATAATCAAACACAATTTATTATTGTAAATCAAAGTATGGATTTATTTATTTTTCCATCATCCTTATTACACGTTGAACTAGATTGAATTTATGAAATCTTCAACAAAAATAGTTTTACTGATATTGCAATGAATATTTTTGGTTGCATAGAGATGTGATATTTGTGTCACAACTCGGCAAATATTACAAAATTCATCAAAGCAAATTATTATCAAAATTATCAAATGATAAAAATGCTTACATCAAATGCTTAGATTAAAATGATCAAATTTCATCGAGTAGAGGTCTCGTTTTTCTTAAGAAGTTCATTATTTGGATTATAGCACTTATTATGAGAATAAGGCTTTATGAAATCAAACTAAGGATAGTGTGCTTCATTTTCAGACTGAAGTCTATCTCCCAAAAGGTGTGTAGCGCCCTTGTTAGTGCAATCTACAGAGTTAATTATACAGTTTTTTTTGACAATTAAGGTCTATTTTTATAAATGTAAGATCATGATTTAATGCCCTCTCTAAGTTCAAGAGTGGTATTAGAAAAAGTTTTTATTTTTTTTTAAGTTATTGGACCATCTAAGTATTGAACATTCTAAACAAAAAACGAAGCAAGTAGCAATAACCTGTATTAGATACACCAATATTCATGTGCCTGTTTTAAATTCAAGTTTTTAACCAAACCTTAAATATTTTAATGGGTGGTCAATAGCATTTTGCTATTAAATGATTCTGGAAATGAATCTTTCAAAATTAAAATACTAGTGATGTTTCCAGCTTACTGTGGCCGATTTAGGGTGATTTAATCTCGGTCGATTTAATTTTATTTCATTCAACTTTTCCTCATAAAATATTTAGTAAAATTCTTTTAGAAACTTTATTTTATCAAAGCAAAGGCGTCTCATTCGTTTTTACTTTTTAAAAGCTTTCGACGACTCTGGGTGTGGAGCGGATTAACGAGCTTCGCGAACTTGTTGGCGATAGGTCGATCAGGAAGAAGGGGAATTCTCTCCCTCTTTCTGGGGGAGAGTTTAGAAGGTTCGTTGCTAAGGTGCTCTAGCAGCTGCCTTAGCGGCGCGTTGAGGGGTAGATTGAATGTATTTATGTGGAGCTGTTCAAAGGGGAACCCTGGCAGGACTTCAAGGTTTTCCAAGTTCACGTTCACATGGATAGAGTGTCGATAACGGATTTTTCTTGTTGAAATGTTAAGTCCGCTTATTATACATTGAAATAGGAATGTTATAGCTAAGTGAATAAAACGGATTTTCTTTCATAAAATATTTGAACCATCACAAGCAATACGATTTTATTACATTACGACAGTCACTATAAAATATGCTGCCGTGTTCATTTACGTTTTATGATTATATAAATAATTCATATCGATTTCAGACTAAAAATCATGCATTATTTTTTATACATATTAGCAATATGAAAATAGATTAGATAGTCGGGAAGCTCCTGTTCAAGAGAGGATCAGCACTATAATTTTTCTTGTTGCAATGTAAGATACAGTTTTACCCCTATGTAAGTACATCATAAAATTGTGAATGATATACGCAATAAATGTGAGCTGTCCTAGTCATAGCATAAATAATAATAAGATGGCTATCCACTTTACTGGCAATTTATGTTTCCTAGTAACTAAAATTTATTTTATTCAGTTCTAAAACTTTACCTTGTCTTTTATTATGTTATCGAATTATAAATCCAAAATTTTATACTGATGTTACATTGCAATAATTTTATATACTAACAAGGAGAGCCTCTCAGCTCCGTATTATAGATTTGACTGAGACTTCAGAATCATTTATTGAGCCAAGAAAATGTTTTAAGACTTTGTAATTTTTTCATGATTATTCTGACACTTTTAGCTATTCGTTATTTGGGTACGTGAGATTATTAATTTCACCCACAAATATTTCGAAAAACTGTTCTACTTTAGTGCTTAGAGCTTAATGGACAAAATCCTAAATGAGGGTTTAATTTTTTTTACTCAAAAAATGACATCTAAAAGTCAAACAAATCTATAATCCAGAGCAAAGCAACAAGTTTGGCTAACTTTCGGTGAATGAGTCACTTTTGTAATTTAACCTATTTATTTAATACCACTTTCATGATTTCGGTATTGATTTTGTTTAAACATAATCTCAACAAATTCAAGATTTATATTTTGGAATTAAAACTATATTTTAATTAATCAATAACATATGATGTGTGACTATTTGTTTCTCACCTGTTTAATGAAACTTTAGTATGTTGAACTCCTTCAGTGACTGACGTAAAGGTATACGAATACGTGCATTGTTTACAAAGAGCTTATGTTTGCTTATATGCTCTTTGATACAGTAAGTTAAACAAAACGTTAGGTGCAGCTGGGACAGGACTAATTGCAGTGCCCACCATTACCAGCTTGAGTATACAATTTGTTAGTTTTCGTAATTGGATGGATAACACTGAGAAAAAAACCAGTTGTTAGCCCGCCAGCAATTTTTCGCTCCCTTTATCCACGTCTCCAAGCTGACAAACCGCTATTTCGACCCACTTTTCATACCTCTGGGCGAATTTCGGATTGTACATTTTTAAAGACAAAAGTTATGCTTCATATATATATATATATTAAATAAAGAATCAAAAGTTTCAGTTCTTGCTGAAAAGTTTGCCTTTCAATGAAGTGAAAATTTGTCTTTAGTTTTAGTATTGACATTTTACGAACAGTTCTAACAGTATTATTAAATAAATATGATTTATAGACCAGCAAATAAAAGGCATTTTCCTAAAAAAGGAACAACAGGCGGGAGAATAAAAGCCTATTAAAGGTGAGTCATAAATCCTCTTGTAACGAAAAAGCGTACACGAGTATAACGACCATAGTTCATGGGGGATGAAGATAATGGCGTTTAAAAAATATTATCATTGCGCCGAAATTGAAGTAAAAAAGCTTGGCTAAAAGCAGAAAGATCAGATTTCCTTCGTAGTTAACGACGCTTCGCCTTAGTGATGGATGCCCATCTTATGCCGGATTGGCCACTGCCCAAAATAACTTCCTTTCGGTCATAATGTTTGCCTTTTCTACGGAAATAAGGTAGGTACTACCTCCATTATTCCATACACGTGCATTAAGCGTTCTGCTTATTAAGAACGTGTTATTAAGGGAATGAATTATAAGTATTAATATAATACGTGCATTAGTATACTTCTCTAAAAGTGTTTCGAAGCATTACCAATATTATTACATTTTGGTTATGGGGTTGTATAGTTTTGTATTTACTGTAAAATATGAATATGTTTAGACGATTTTTACTAATAGATGCTTATTATATTGCATCGGTAAAAAAACTTTTCTGATCTCAAGAGATACAATTTTTCCCAGCCAGCGGAAGGAGAAAACTCGTAGTTGGAGGAAATAGTATATTACGTGTCTAGGGAGGTAAAGAGTTATCCAGTCCAGCTCACGTGTAAATTACCACCCGAGCTTAGATTTTTCTTTATGTATACGATTTTTCACCATACCCGGGTCGAAAATACCATATTCGCGTTTCGGAGTCGCGAGCGCAAGTGGTACTTTCGGGCAGGGTATGATGAAAAAATTATTTTAGAATAAAAAATGAGTTTTATTGATAAATCCCCCCTCCCACACACACACACACACCCACCCACCCACCCACCTACCCACACACACACACACACACACACACACACACACACTATTTTAGTAATGGATATTAACTTTATTCAAATAGCGAAATTTTTTAGTAAAATAGTGACTGCCCACTATTTCGGAATACAGGGTGTCCCATTTTAATTTACCACCCCCTAAAACAGGTTAATAATTTGCTCTAAGAAAAAAGTGTTTCAAATAAAATTTGTTGGGTTCGAAGGG
>JAPYZP010003188.1:0-11957 GCA_030522985.1 Torymus sinensis | reverse complement strand
TTCCCGCTCCCAACGGATCTAGTCTGAATTGACTGAATTAATTTTTACATTTGACAATGGGGAGTAAAATCGTGAATACGATCACAAATCTTAATTAGTCTTTTATCCTGTTGTTTTTCAGTTTATACACAAAGCGTGTTAAGATTGATTATGATATGGATGGATAATATGTTTGAGTCCTTATTATAAGTGTTATATAGAAGTACATTTTGCGGGTTCGCGATGAAGTTCTTTTTTATGGAAAAACCTTAGTTAGATTTTAACGAGTCTAATTTATTGTGTTTCAGAGTAGTGTTAAACACGAATGACTTAATTTCCTCAAAGGTGTTAATACTGTATTGTTGGTAATTGCTTGTGTGATTAGTAGTTGTATTTACTTAAATTCGTTTAATAAAATCATTACTATAAAACCTTTCATTAGATTAAAGTTATCACTCCTCTATAAGGTCCTCCTCCTCAACAGTATAGTCAAGCAGCTAATTCTTTTTTTTTTTTTTTTTTTAATCAATTTTAATTGCCCTTTTCCAATCTATTACTACATTTCGTACATTAAAAAATCTGTCGTTTCGTTTTTTCCACATACTTGCCATCTCGAGATTAATGGGGTAATGGGTAAAAAATCTCACTTGAATGCCTATATTTTTTAATATACAAACACACAAAAAATTGCCACGGGACTGACATGAAAATCAAATTAGACTAAGACAGACGAAAGAGCAAAAGAAGCAAAAAAGTAAGACGTTAAGAGTGGGAGAGAGAGAGAGATAAAAAAAGCCGGAGGTGGAGGATCGTTGATTGGTCGGGGCACCCCGGGGTGTTTTTTATGCCACTGGATTATCGGCCGACGCCTTGTAACACGATCGGGGCGCGATTCGCTTGATATATCTCGGCAGCCGCGAGAGGGGCAAAGCCTATACGTATATACACAGGGCAGAAAAAAAGGAAAGAGACGCGGAGGATGAGGACGTGCTCGAAGCGTTAGATCCATTATGGCTCTTTAATGGGTAAATAAGGCGGGCGAAGGGCCGGCCGCTGTAAGACATAATTGACAGAATCTGTTTTTAAGTAGAGCGCGGGCCACAGGTGCGCTCGCGCGCGCTTTTCTTCTCTCCACACAGAAAGAAAGAGAGAGAGAGAGAGAGAGAGGGACGTCGTAGAGAGCTCAACTCGGCCTTTACACGGGGTCATTATGTTCGCCGGCGCGCCGGTGTACTTATTTAATTTGCCTGTTTCTTTTTTTCCAGCCAGCCGCAGCGCAGCCGAGCATCGTCCCGGCCCTTTTTACGCGAGCCGACCGATCGTTATTGTTTGTTAATGCACTTGTGGTCGGCGAGTTAGACGCTGAAAAGTCCGGTAGGCGATAGCTTTTTCGTTCGCCATTTGCATATATAGTTTTCTTTTGCTTGTCGCGGGGGAACAAGTTTATCGTGCGATTTAACCTTGGGGTTGACGATATTCACGTTGTAGTATATCAACGGTTTTTGTATATAGGCGAGAAATCGTATTGGCACGTTTTGCAAAGTTTATGATCGCTTTACTGAAATTTCCGTTGGCTGTGATCTATAATTAAATACTGAACATGTCATTTTTAAAGAAAATTTAACTGTATTTTTGAACTTTATCGAAAATGCCATTCTTCTCATGAACCAACGAGCTTAAAATTTGTCCATAATTTCGTTGTCAAGTCCGCCTGCGATAACACTAATCATCTCTTGGCATAAACGTCACCTATGCTATTTTTTCCCATACGCCTATAGCGAGCGCAAAATAAACGACACCGTATCAAACTTCTCTCCCTCTCTCTCTCTCTTCCTCTCATACCTTCGCCTCCTCTCATCCTACCTACCTTCTCTCGTCTCGCATCAGCGGTCCCGACCTGATCAAAGTTAAGTAGACGCGCCCCTGCGCTCCTTCCTCTCTCTTTCTCTCTCCCGAGCAAGAAGGAGCCGAGAACTCTTTGAAGGCAGCCCGTTGCGGTTTCTCTCTCTCTCTCTCTCTCTCTCTCTCTCTCTCTCTCTGCCCTCAACCTCTCTCTTCTTTATCCCCCGCTCGCCTTTTCCTCCCGTAATTACCTCGTTTGCCCCCTCCCCCCCTTGGGCGCGCTGAATTTCGCTTGTCGCGGAAAAAAGCATCGCAGCCGGGGAAAAAGAGAGCCGCCCCGGCGAGTTTTCTCTCTCCTTCGGGGAACGATAACGCCGTATCCGAGGTGTACGCGGTACCGGCTAAAGCGCGCCCCTCTTTTTTTTACACGCTGCAGCGCGGCGTCCTGCTGCACTTCTCTCTGCTCCTTTTTGTCTTCAGGTGTGTGTGTGTGCCTAGACGTCGTCGTTGTTTTGCCGCGTGCGCTTCCCTTGCTCTACACTACTCGGCTTTTTTGCTCCCATTTGTTAATTAATTATCGGTTGACGGCGCGTGCGCGGGCGTTCTGTAGTTATAAGGGATCCGGCGATTTTTTGCACCCGCTGTTGTTTGCTCAAGGCGCTTTATGGTTTTCTATGTTAATTTTATGGGCTTTTTGCGTCCCCCCCTCCTACCACCTGCACGTGCGGAGAGACGAGGCTCGCGGTTCGCCCGCCTGACGCGATAAGTGAAGAGCGAATTGTGAGATCGTTAAGGAAATTCCGGCCGTGTTTTGGTTGCACTAATAGTGATATCTGATATTGTAATTTTGGAAGGTCGTGTATAAGAAGAATTAAGATTTGTATTGATGTAAGGAAATATAACATGGTGTATATTTATAATATGCGGTCTCGGATCTTGATTTTGTGGTTTATGTCTTACTGTAGAGAAATATAAAAATTTCTTAAAGTTTCAGAAAACAATAATAATACTTTTAAATAAATGATGTATGTAGGTGCCGAAAATGGCTAAAATCAAAGTATAGGTTGCCTTGAAATTAAATTCATGTTTCGTGATTCCATAATGTCAATAATATATTTTTCATTTCAAATTTAAAAATGATCTTTTCAAAATTGAAAACATTACAGCAAAACGGCAATCCATCGTTACTCTTACCTTATAAGATTTTCGAAGTTCCGTGAAGTTTCGCTCGATTCTCAGAACGATTCGTCCCATCGAGCAAACAACAACCCCAATTTTCTTTCTTTAAAAAATTATTCCGAATTATAACCATCCCCAAACGGCAAGTCGAGAAAAAAACAACTTACTTCCTGGCTCGCAGTGTCTCTCGGGTACCGCAGCCAACCTAATAATAATCAAAAACAACGACATTGAAAAATTTTTATCACCACCACCAGCCATCGTTATACATTCGCCGTCGTAACTGTAATACACCGATCGCTCACACGTACACACATATATAATATACACAGCCCGAGGACCGAAATCGATCTCTCCTCCGGTGCAGCTCGTTGCGCTTGGATATGCAAGCGGCGGTTCCTGGAAGGGTATATAGGTACACAGGACCCCTGCGCGCTAACAACGGGCGCGAGCGCGAAATATAATCGAAGAAATTGCAATCTCCTCGCGCGAGTGCTCCTTTATCTCTCTCCCGCGGGTGTGTGTGTATATGCCGATCGCGTACGTGCGCAGAAGGCTCGCCGAGCGCGGAGCACGTAATACTAAAACTCAAGCTCACGTCTGCGTAATACCAGGGAACCAATCGATCGATTCTTCTTCTTTTCTCTCACTTCTTCTCCTCCACGCCACTCTTCGCTCTTCTGCCGACATTCCTGTTCGCCTCTTTTCCTATAGCTTTGGCTTTGTACGTTTTCTCATCTTATGGCGTAGCGGATATGTATGCGCTTCGCTATTTATATTTTCACCACAGGAAATAAAATCTAATAGTTTCGAACATCGTAGGAATTTAAATTCAGCTTAGTCCCCTTTTTTAGTCAAGTTTTTCTTTATGTAAGAGCTGTATTGTATGGAAATTCGTTGTTTTTAAAAAGTTATATTAATAAATATTTAATTCCATTTTTATAGAGAACAGAAAGTACTCTGTCATAAATTTACATTTATTGATAATTATGGATCTTATTCCAAATAAATAAATAGTAAGAAAAAAAAAATTTCCTTAAAAGATTTACAAACTTAGCAATAATTAACAAAATTTTACTTGATAATTATTATCCTATACACAGAAATCTGAAACATCGGCATCATGCTTGCTTCTTCGTATCAATATCTCAAAATTTTAATTTCCAAACTTATTATGCCAGCTGTGCCCTTTCCCAACCTACCTCATCTCACCGAACCTGCGTATCCCCCATAATCAATTAACCAGAGCCTCCGTCTCCTCTCCCTTTACCATTCCCATTCGGCCAAACGAACGCCCCATTATCCTAATCAAATCCTTCGCACGATCACACGGCATCCCTACCCCTCTCCCCCTCTCTCGCTCTCTCTCGTTTTCTCAAATCGATCTCCGCCCGGTTTTTGCGTCCCGCTCCTTTTGTCCGGCTGACGCGCTCGCATCACGGATCGACGGATGCGATCGATCTGCTTTCTTTTCTCGTCTTTCGCGCCTGTCTTTTTGTGCATATAGCCCCCCCCGGCACCGGTCGAGCTTTTTTTTCACATAGCACTACACTGTACGACTGTCCGCGCGATTGCTTATGTAAGGCAAATGAAGCAAGCGCGCTCCGTCACGTTCTATTCGAATTATCGACGGGGAACGGACGCTATTGAGATTTCGGGGCGACGGGGGGGAGTGCCGCTGTCGGCGTTAATGCCGTGCCTGATTGTCTTATTGAAGTGGTGGCGGGAGAAAAGGAACTGTGCGCTTTGAATTAGCGGAATTTTTAGTGTGATATCGTTGTGGTTGCCGATTTGTCCAAAGTAAGAATTTCGGAGTATACGTTCTCTTTTATTTGCTTTAATTATAAGTCATTATTGTGAACGAAAATTTAATACATAAAAGAACTGTGTATCTATAGTGTATATTACAGACTGTTAGTGAGTCCAAAGAGACAAATTATTAATCCTTATATATCGTCGCGCGGTACGAAGAAAAGCAAAGTTACGCGCTCAGAAAAGCCAGAGGATGGGCTCATTTTTGGCTCTCCTTCGCGCGAAACTTTGAAGATGATTTTTCTCAGTATCGCACGACGATATTATTTATTTTGTTTGAATTCTTTTTTCGTATTAACCCATTGAAGCATTATATACATTTTCTAATAATCGAGTCTTATGGAATCGAAGAGCGCTCCGATTGCAAATGTTGGTGTACAGGGACTTTTTGGGTCGCTGCGATTACGAATCCGTTATCAGATTTCGAAAACTTAAACAAAACTATGTCAAAAATGAATTTTTCCGAAAAATATTTATACTAAACTTTTTCTCTTGTATTATTTTATCCGACCTCAACACGTCAACCAGAAAGCAAATAGTCAAGCTTTAATAAAATCAAGGTGATAACGTGGGTTAATATAACATTTTTCAGAACAAAATTGTGCTACCTATCTACACTATTTTTCGTACCTGCTGCATCAAATATTCAGGCGAACGCAGTATAATTATCTCAAAATATCAACCTCATGAGCTTAATATATACTTATAGATATTCTCACCACCACAGTTCAATTCAATCACTGCCCTCACTAAACCTCGTAACCCCGAATAAACCACCAAAACTGTCGACTCTCCTTTCATATAAAAAAAGAAAAACTTCCAATATTGAGATATCGATCTCTCATCACATCTCTCGATCGCGCACCTTGGCCGACCGCGACGCGCGCAGAAACAAAGCCAAGAAGCGCATCAACACCTCTCTCCCCCATCATCTCCTCTGCAGCAGCAGCAGCAGCAGCAGCATCGGGGTCGAACGACCTCGCGGCTCTCGAGCTGCGACGAGCGCAAGAGGAGCCGCCGCCGCCGCGCGCCGAGAGGATCGAGACTTGAGGGCGAGGAAAAAAAAGGGAAGCGAGCATTATTCTCTCTCTCTCTTTCTCTGTCTCTTATAATATAACCGTGTCCGTCGGGCCTGACTCGCTCATCTCCTCCTCTCGCTTGCTCGCTCGCTCCACGACTCGTGATCGGGGTAATGAGGGGACGGTAAGCAGTGGCAGAGAGTGAGCGCGCGAAACGAGAATTGTAGAAAGAGGCGGGGGGTAGGGGTAAGGACGCTGATTATGGGGTGTCAAACAATTACACTGATTGTACTTTCTGCGCGCGCGCGCTTCGCCCTCTCTCTCTCTCTCTCTTCCTCTCTATGCCGCCGCGACTCTCGTTTCGCCTTTTTCTTCCCTCTCTCTCTCTCCCTCCTTCCTTCTACCTCTATCCTTTATTTTATGCATATAATACACATTTCCATTTCGCCTTCGCCTTCTTCACCTTCTTCTTCTTCTTCTTCTTCTTCTTCGCCGTCATCGCAGTATATATGCACCTCCGCGTTTCTTAGCTCGGCGATTTTCTCTCTTTGCGCCCTCACCTCCAGATACACACGCGTATGTGCACACGTACGCGCACGTGCGCTTACACCTCTCGCCGCGTAACCTAAGTATAAGAGCTCTCGCACTTTCAAGCTGTTTTCAGTCTCTCTTTCTCGTTCTCCTTCTCCCTCTTTCTCTCTTCGTTCCTTGGATTTTCATGCGCGCATCCTCGAAATGATAAAAGCTGTCGTCGTTTCTCATTAAGGCACGGGGGGCCGCGGCTCGTTTTCTTCTTTGTTTCAATTTTCTCCTCTTATTGTTTAGTTTCTCCATCCTACCCCCCGCTCACTCGCTCTCTTGTTTCAGACGCGAAATCGCGAGCCGCGCGCACGATCCTCAGACGGAGGCCAGGTATATATATATAAGTGATAGTTGAAGCGATGCTAAAAGGTGCTGCTGAGGAACAACATTTATATAAATTAAAAATTTGGATATGCTTTATAAAAAACAAAAAATAAGATAATGTTTATCAAATAGCTAATGCTTAGTCTTATACATTCTTAAAAACTCTATTCGTTAATAATTCTTGAATATTTTCGTACTTTATAGATAATGAGCAAGTTTATCATAACACGAGCCCACGACAAGAAAAAAAGTGGTATATGCGACGAACTAGACCACCATATCTTCGTTTATAATATTGGCTCCCTAAACACGATTATATGATTTTGAGATATATGATGTTTAAAATAGCTTACAAACATTTTTTTCTAGCCCTCATGCTTGTTCCCTTCAAGATCTACTTTGGATTATCCTTCCATGATTTACAGATATAATGAATTTTATTTGAAGAGCAATAATGCAAGTTTCTTAATCTCACACAGTTAGATTTCGGAGAGAGAAACAGTATAAAGATAATCCAAGGTGGAACAAGTGTTTTTTTAAGACATCGCAAAATCCAAACGCGATGGAGCAATTTTCATCTGGAATCATATTTAGGCGGCCAAAATATACGACAAGATAACAGAAATTAATCCAATTGAAGATTCACTTAAAATCAAATATTTAAATACACCTAATGATACAAAACAATACTAATCATAACTACCGCATTAATTTTGAAGTGCAGTTGAATATCGGGCAACCAAAATCCCGTTATCAATAAATTCTCACTCACTGGCCATGCAAAACGCGCGCAGCAATCCTTTTGTGAACTCGAGTTTACCTCATCCTCGAAAAAGCACATCCTACTCACCTCTCTCTCTCCACTTTTTCTGTCGCTTCCATTCTCCCTCTCATTTTCTCCATCCTCCTTCGCCGCTCTCTCTCTCTTCTCTCCGTGATGGCTCTTTACCTATTTACCAGAGGGGACTCTCGGCTACTTACCTGCAGCAGCGCCGCCGGCTGAAAAGGAGCCCCGCGAGATGGTGGTGCGCGGCCGCCGCGGTAAAAGGGCCTCAACCCCCCTCCCTCCCTCCCTCTCTCTCGCGGATTCCCACGTAGGAATGCTAGTTTGTCATTTTTACTGGCCTCAAATTGTTGAAGAGCGTTCTCGCTGCCGCCGCCGCCGCCACTGTTTCTCTTCCACATCTTCTTCTGCCGCTGCTGCTGCTGCTGCTGCTGTGCGCGTGCAATATGTTCGCGAGCATTGTAGGCGCCTGTAATAGCTCGCCGGGGCCTCTGCTGGGAGGTGACCTTTTCGCTTGTAGTCTGAGGTGAATAAGAGAGAGAGAGAAAGGTAGGTGGATCAAAAGTCGAGGAGAAACGAGAGGGATAATGAGATTCTCAGGCACCGACGTATTTAAACGCACTAAATGCTGCGTTTATGTTATGTAGTTCTTGTTTGCAGGCTGCGTGTATATGTGTAGCCTGATTAGTGGTAATTTTCCAAAAGAATCGGGCAGTAAAAATTCTGTAAACAGTTTTATATACGATATGAAAAGGAAAGTTTCGTATTCTTTTGCAACGGTATTATCATTCAATGTATAGAAACTACAACAATTTTCAATGGGTCCGAGTGTTACATTATGATATAATAATAAAATTTTAAATTGGCGAGGAAACGGTGATACTTTTTTGTTCGATCGTAAACTTTTCTGTGAGATATCATTTTCACACCCATTATATTGCAGCCGATTTAACGCATCACTAGAATTCAATTGTCCCGAAGAGATCGAATGCCATTAAACAGATACAATAAAAGATATTAATTTTTTTTGGCTCAGACTATTATCGAATAAATAAAAAATTATTTTAAAATAATAACACGCTGAAACGTTTATCACCGCGTCGTGAGAGATGTAAGGCAGGCTCACGCATTAATACGAATTACAGTGAGATTTATATTTCCAAAATATTGCACATTGAAAAATACTGATTGTAAATTTCATTTTGACTAAATAATAGTTATAATGTGATCAAAGATAACTTGAATACGTTTTGAACTATAAAATTAACCAGACGTACCTAAATTAAAAAATATTTAAGTAGAAAAAATTCTTCAGGTTTAAAAACAGTGCAGATTTTATACAAATAATAATGTAACTATTATACATTGAAGCCCCTACTTACACAACAACCAGAATAATTCTTTTCTCTCTCAACCCCGACTACTATAACAGCGGTCAGCCGGGCAATCCCACCTCTTCACCTTCGCACTAACTACTTGGCTCTCTCTCTCTCAACCCTCTCGAAACTCGAGTTCATCGACTCCCACGAGTTCATCTAGCCTCTCCTTGCGAGCGCGTATTCTCGGCAAGTATCAAGAAATTCACTTACTCCCTGCCTCGCGCGCGAAAAGTCACACATAAGCTGCACGCGCGGGCGTTAATGACGAGACGCGGTGTGTGTGATAGGGGTTCCGCGTGCGCGTGACACTTCCCTAATTGCCTGGCCCGGGCCTCCTCCACCCCGTCCTCGTCCCCTCTTTAAGAAAGGCGGCCCTCGTGATATACGCGCATGCTATATATACTGCGCCGCGCGCGAATATCCGATGCAGTTGTTGCCAATTGCGCGGCCCGCCGCTGAAACTGATCGGACTTCGGGCTGCCGTCGACTTGAATATAATTATAGAGAGTTCGTCGTGGCAGTATGGGTGGATAAGGCGTTCGGTGTCTATAAGGAACTGGGACTGGAATGAACGCGAACAGGAATTAGGTTAAAATTATAGATAATAATTATTGAATAATCCTCTCTTTAAAAAGTGATGGGTGAAATCTGTCATCACAATAAGACTGTTTTGATTAATTTCAGTATAGACTCATTTGATGGGTCTATATAGAATAAGCGCCAAAATCTAATATGTTTGAATTTTCAAGATTGTATTCTTGACTTTATAAGAGTATTTAAAACGGAATCATTGAAATAGTATAAGAAAAATTTTATTATTTTATTTATAAAATTTATGTTATTATCGTTCAATTAAACTGACCGAAAGAAACTTTTAAGTTAAAACTAACTCGATCATGTTCATAACCTAAATTAATTAAAAAAAAATGTAGCTAGTGTATCAAAATTATGATGAGAATAGTATACAGTCAAATATATTAAGAGTTATACTCTTTAATTACTACCAGAAATCGTATTATTAACATTTTTAATGGATTTCGGTGAAATTCCGTAAGTACGCATCCGCGTCTATTAGCAAAATGAAGTTTTATGTCTTCTAGGAAGTCTGCGTAGTTCACATGACGAAGACAACTTTGCATTATATATCATGATAGAGCAATCAAGCCTCTCTAGTTGTCGTTTACGAATGCAAAAACTGCGAGCTAACTGACAATTATATTGCGTAATTTGAAAAAAAAATTAAATTTAATTGTAGTTTCCTTGCAGAAATTGTAATTTCACAAAATATCGAAACCGTGCGGTTTTTATCTACTTTCATGCATAAGTCAGCTTTTACCTACACGGAGAAAAATTGTCTAGTAAATTTTACAAGGGGCTATAGTAATTCTCTCACAGACTGCCCATATTGTCATTTTTACAAGAATTTTTTAGAAAAATTCGTATAGGTTCTCTACAAAAAATTTCTATAGTACATAGTAAAATTTATCACATGAGCAGTCTGTGAGAGAATTACTATAGTACCTTGTAAAATTTACTGGAGAATTTCTCTCCGTGTATATATATATATAGTACATATTCAAAACGCGTTAAGAATAAATTTCCAATTCCATCATTGTATAGATCCAATCTCTCACAATCTTTCGATTTTCACAGTTAATCGATACAACTCTCCATCTAACGTGTCACCTTGAACCCCCGCGTCCCTCTTAGCCAAATCGCGAATCCAGCGAGTTATATATATATATTGTAGATCTCGCGGCGCCGCCACTCTGATTGCGCGTCGCTCTGAAAAAGAGGAAGAACTCGCAGCGCGGCTCGTGTATATACCTATATATAATGGCTCTCCTCTTGCCCGTCGCGCGTAATTGCAGCGTGCGCGCGCGCGCGTCCTTTCCGCGTCGGTCTTTCCGTCGTCCTCTCTCGGCGTGTACTCGTAAACGAGTCGTCGATGGCTCTCCGCTAAGATGACAGACGCGACCGCAGAACTTAATTAAACTCGTAAATCCGTCGCCGGCAGCGAGCGCGCGTGCGCTGAAGGCCTCCTATATAGCGCGGAGAGACGAGCTTTCTTCCGGGCTCCAGAAGACGGGCTTTCGCGAGGAGGTGGCTTCTCAAATGGCGTAGTTTTTCGATTCGACTGCGTATATACTTTGAACAGAATTTCTGAGAGTGGAGGTGGGAACATCGGGGAATTATTACAGGGGAATGTAATATATATAAACGTGACAATTGCATCGCTGTCAATTGTAAAAGTTTCTGTTCTTATTAGCAAAGATTGGTATTTTTCAGGTTTCGTTTGAAAATGAAAAGGAAATTGGTATAGGTAGAGGACACTGGGTTCAAACCGGATACTGGGGCACAACCGGAATTCTTAATTTCTCGGTTACTACTGGTGCGATCTATATAATAGCTATGGTATCTCTTTGAGAATGTCCCATTGTCATGTTTTATACGATCGGCATGTCAAAAATAGTCTCGTATTGACTTTAGAACAGGTGAAATATTACTTAGCTCGCAAGACCTAAGTTCATCGTAACAGCGTCATAGTGCGTATATAATTCTTTCTGTAACCAACATATTCTTTCAGTAATTACATAAACTTATTATTTATGTTATAATAAATAAATAGGAGCAATTCCGTTTCTCAATTTAACTTTCAATTACAAAAAATTACTAATTACGTTTTTATCGAACTTTGGGGTAAAGAATAATGAAAGTATTCGGTTTTACCCCGACAATTTTTTCATGGGGTAAATCGAATACTTTCATAAATTTCTAATAACATTTTTTATAAATATTTTGTTGGCTAACCAAATCTCTTTTCAGTTACCTGACTGAAAACTAAAAACAATTCTACTGTTAAATATTATCAAATCCTATAATTTGTCATATCAAATACATTTTCTTAAAAATTAGTATTCATACAAACTCACAAAAGTGTATAAAAATGTTCTTGTTCCACACTGAAAAAAAGATATTTTAGCAGCAAGTAGAATCCACTTGATCCAAGTGGAAAATAATCTTATTTTATGACACTAGTAGCGATTTGCTTGGATC
>JAPYZP010003187.1:0-14178 GCA_030522985.1 Torymus sinensis | reverse complement strand
AATCACTCAAAAAAATTCCTGCATATAGAGTTTATGTGTACGGAGCGCTTGACAGAATTTTTTTTTTGACTAGACGCTTGAATATTGATTTAAAAAATAATTTTATTTTTCCCATTCCCGTGGATGTTTTCAAAATTAAAAAAAAAAATTTGAAAGAACTATGAAAAAATTATATATTTCTAAAAAACACTATGAAAATTTAAGAAAATTAATGAAAAAATATGAAAAACTATGAAAATTAAGAAGGATATTAAAAAAAAAAAATTTCAAAGAACTATGAAAAACTATATATTTCTAAGAAACACTATGAAAATCTAAGAATATTAATGAAATATTAAATACTATAAAAAAACTATGAAAATTACGAAAAATTTCCCAATTTTGAGTTTTTCATAATTTCTAATAGGTTTTCATAGCGAGTAATAAATAAATAAATAAATTAAAATTATTGTATTGAAAGGTACCTTCTAAATGATGAAAAAAAAACAAAATATAACCAATAATCCTTGTCCAAATAATTAGAGTAGTAGTCCAGTACGTAGAGAAGTAATGCATACAAATTATCTTTCTTCTTCTTCTTCGTTTAGTACTGACTCTTTTAAATTTTCCAATAATTAAAATTGATTCGCACTATATTGCAAAATAGTTGATAGATTCTAATTGATAGGCGTCAGTCATTCCTTACTAATATGAAATCAACCAGAAAGAGAAACAAGCCGTGATGACCTACACGAAGAGAACAACGATGCTTTTATTCTATGGTTGTCGATGACAACATCGCATTGAGAATATTGACGTGAATATTGCGTCGGTTCGATGCCTTATTCCAATGTAATCGTTACAATTTTCGGGTTCTCTCTATGAGTTGGAAAAACAGATGAATCGCATGCGAACATCCCCACGACGCCATCAAAATTTATGTTAAAGCTCTGCCCCTTTTCGTATCCGAACGGGACGGCATGACGGTCACACATGCAGGCGCAATAATTAGGATGTGTCAGACTTTATAAACATTGTGGCGGTATAATACAGTAAGTATTTTAAGATATAAATTTTGTATCTTGATCTTAATTTGTAAATATAAACTGCCATTAACGTTTTCTGTCACAACCTGATTATTGTGACCACGTGCGACCGGTGTGACGTACCGCGTAATGACATACCGGACGATACAACCAATGCGAAAAATGTAACGGTCGATTGAAATAAACCATAGAATAAAAGCATCGTCGTTCTTTCCGTGTAAAAGCGGACAGTATACCTACGCTCTAAAGGGAAGGGCCAGTGCAGCATAACAGTTTAGAGCAGCACGTATCAGCGAGAGGACGTCTTATGCTCTAACCTTTTTTCAATGTAGTGTTTGTCATCAACTACGCGGGGTGGGGGAGAGGGGGGGGGTCTATATATTCATAGACAAACTTTGGTGAGATACAATTAATTATTGGCATACAAAATTAAAAAGGAATCAATAAATTAGTTTAAGAAAGCTACGTGCCAATGTACCTATTGGCAGCGGTTTTTTTCTTTACAAAATATAAAAAAATACATATACAATAACTTGTTGGAAATGATGGAATCAAGATGATAAATGCACCTATTTTACTTTATGTAAAAGTAATTGCTTAAAATATTGGTATATGTCTTATTTAATTTATCTCGTACAAATTATAGTATTTAAGAATCAAATTATATATATTAGTTTAAAGATGTTAGTATTAAAAAAAATTTGAAAAAATAATAATCTAATTGGTATACACAAATATTTAATTTGATGCTTTCATAACGACAGAAAATTAAAAGCCAGTGCCCAACAGAAGAAAAGTACGTTATGATAAATCACAGCTGCGTTTAAATGTACAAATGCCCATTTTTGCCATATTTTAACGTCAATTTTTTGAAGAGCAAAGTTTTAAAACTCTATTACTACCGACTCACGTTCGAGGATTCACCTCATAAATCTCATCGAGGTAGCAGCGAGCGAAGGGGGGGGGAGAGAGAGAGAGAGGGAGAGAGAGAGAGAGAGAGAGAGAGAGAGAGAGAGAGAGAGAGAGAGAGAGAGAGAGCCAGAAGGATAAAGTAAGACGGGGGAAGGGAGAAAAAAGGACGGCCAGACGTGAATTTCAGCGGACAAAGTGCAACAGTTGAAGGGTTAATGCACCCTGTCGTGCATATATGCATTTAAGACCATATGTAACAAGAGATATATGTTCTTAAGGGGGGGGGGGGGGCAGAGAGGGGTAGAGAGGAGTTATAGCGCGAGCGTGTATGTCACGGACGGTCACGAGCGTGCGCGGCCGCCTCAACCTCCTCTCTCGGCCCGTGTGGAAGTATACCCACGCGGATATTTACACGAGTAGCCGCGCGCGCGGGCGCGTCACTCGTACGCCGAGTCGAACGCAGTATAAGCGCGCCTGGGACTCGGCCCATTGCGCAGGTTGTTCGGTCCTGAGAAACAGGGACTGCTACCACAATTTATTTTGAGCTAATAATGTGTGAACTACGTGAAAAACTCTTCAGGCATACATTTTAAGGCAAAGTTCACTACTTAATTCGTAAAAAAACGGCAAACCACTCCGTTTTATTAGCAATATACCCCGACAAATATAACTGTGTATAATCATTTAAATTTATCGCACGATTCTTAAAACAACCGCGTAATCTTTAAAAAGCGTTTTATTCTCGCGCACGACGAGAGGAATGATAAAAACCGAGATTAATCATTCGAAAGTTTAATCGAGGCACCTCCTCGCCTTGCCATCACGCACCTCACGACCCGGACACACGTCGCGCGCGCGGCACACACGAGGTGTTAGGTTACCCCCCGTGCTCCATGCACTCAGCGAGGAGGAAGAGAGAGAGAGAGAGAGAGATAAGGAACAGACCCAACGGGTTTAATATGCTGCTTTTTTCTCATCGCCCTTTTCGTATCTCTCCCGCCTCCCGCGCTCCTTTCTTTTTTTCCTCTTTAATTACATTAGCGGCTCCGTTCCTCCTCGGCCTCCTTCAGCCTGCATCGCAGTAGGTATTGTAATGTTTTTCTTCGCGCGTTTTAAATTAATTATACCGCGAGAGACCTTTTATACTCTGTACCAATGAGTGTTGCGCTGTTTACACGTGTTTAATTGAATCAAATTTCGGTGCTTTAGAGGTATTATTTTTCCTTGAAATTTCATGAAGCACCGCATGAAATATCTTAATTAAAAGAAATGAATAATAAATCTCTTATGCCCGCTAGTACCACAATGTATATTACAGTTACTAATTAAAAAATGATTAATGTAAAACAATTTTAGTCTGCATTTTAACAACTTATTTGGTGTAAGATAACTCTGGGTCATTCTATCATCTTCAACGGAATTAGTTTACATGTTTCTGTGCCAATTTAATTCCAAAAAGTTGCATTGTTTTTAAAGCAAAATCAACAAAAATATATAAATATACATTATAATACAATCTATATCTTCTATTAGGAAAAAATTAAATTAGCCGTCAAAAGAGCTAAATAAAAAAAAAATTGATTTAAAAATTAAATATATTTGTAAAAAATTAACGACATTTTTTCATTCAATAATTTTTTTCTCATTAACAAATAGATAAAACATCTTGAAATTTTTAGAGATAGAAGTACTTTTTTATACTTTATAACTGGTACAAATTTCGTGTAAAAATATGGAATAGTTTCTGAGATTAAAATTATAGAAGAAAATGACACAATATCCTTTATAACAAATGAAGGACGATGGATATTTCAATTTAAAAGAAAAGAAAATGTAGGTAATTTAATGCCTTTTCAAATGCATTTCAAAAATTGAAAAATATTACCCTATCATACAAAGAAATGAGAAAAATTTAAATTTCAAAATCGTTTTTTGATTACACACACATACATACAGATACACACACACACATACAGATACACCCACCCACACCCACACACCCACCCACCCACACACACACACACACACACACACACACACACACACACACACACACACACACACACACACACACACACACACACTAATGTTTATGCTACTGTTCTTAAAACATGATTTTAAAACTTTTTGTCCGAAAATTTTCACCGTTACAAAGCTTCCTCTTTGAGGAAGCAAAATAATATTCAAGTTTCGAAATAGAATTGAACATTTTAAATTCAAGAAAATTATCATCGCGATGCTTTTATTACACCTGAGCGAAGGAGTTTACTCGTGCATTAAAACAAGGACAATAAGAAATTTAATCTCATAAAGTAAAATTGAAGCGAAACACAAGAACCAAATAGGCCCTGATCGGCCAACCCCGCCCTTAGACCGATACAAACTACCGAAATTTTCGCCTCAATGCCCGGCCGATGATAAGCTTATTAAGCGCGATGAAAGCGCGGAGCCGCCTCGCAATATCGCCGCCGCATGCGTACATGTATACCTGCACGAGCAATCTCATCGTACTTTCGGCGAAGCAATCGGCGGGGATCGATCGCGGCTTCTTCTTAGCGTTGTTCCAGTTGAGCTGTTTGGGCGCGCGCTCACCGGTGTTGTGCGCAAAAAAGCCCGGGTGCCCCGGCGCGTGACGATGACCTCGGCTCCTTCGCCGAACTTCCTACTTCGAAGAGTCTCGCGCATGTATGTTTCTCCCCGTGCAATTTTTCGAGCAATGCGGCGTGGCCGATCGTGTAAACTGCACACCTGCTGGATCACTGGCTGACGTTGTACAGTGATTGGTTAGCGATGTACATCGTTTCGTGCGCAGCACGTAATTGAATTATGTGTATATACATGCATTATATAATAGAATTATACAGGGGTAATGTACACGATATGTTATTTACTAAATAGTGTGAAAATTATTGGATGACGATGAAAAAAAAAGACATTTTTCTAAACAATAAAGGCAAAAAGAAGATCAAGTACACGATGCATAAAGCGCCAATTCTATTTAACTGAAATACACTACCGCTAAAGATATGTCGATGTAAAGTTCAGGGACGCGCGGGTTCACGTATAGGCTCCCTCTGTACAAACAGCCCAAGGTGCGCGAGAGCGCGATTTCTCGTTGTCGATCGCGGCAAGTCAATAGCAATTGTATCGATATTAATGGGCCAAAGCTCATCTCGCGCGTCGTATTAAATTTCTGTGGTTCCCATCATCCCATGTGTTGTGCCCGGCGCGCGACCCCTACGATCCGCTCGCGGGGTCATCGGATCGACGATCATAGTTAGTGGCAATTATTAATCGCGTGCCGGCCCACCGATGTGTATATAGGTACCCGATCTCGCGCGATGCACGGATACTTTGTATCTGCGGGTATATAAGTACGGAAAAAGATTAAGGCTTCGCCGGACAGAAAGAGATATTATGACAAATAAGGCGCGGGTTTATTTAACGCTGATGCGCTGTGAGAATGTTTCGCTGTATAAAATGCACTATACGTAACCGCATTAAGAGTTGGAGATATCGTGGAATGCATTTTGCGTTTTGAAACGTGCCGCATTTCGTTAGAATTTAAGCGAGCGTTTAAATAAGTTTCGACATTTTTTCTCGCAAATTATATGCAAAGTTACATGTGGTTCAAATTTTTTTTTTAATTTTTTCGAAATTGCCGTAACGTGAGTCACGTTCTAGTAAAGATAAACGGTGCAGTTTTAAAATAGTAATAATACTTTTGTGTAATTGTAAGCAAGTGAAAGTGTACATTTATGTTTTTCCAGGTCAAAATTGAATACAAACTGTGTGTTGTGAGTGTGTGAGTGTGTGTCTCTGTATGGGTGCATGCGTAAAATTTTCTGCGTATCTTGATTTGCTTACTGCTTAGTAATACGTTAGAATTCATTTACTGAAAGCTATTTAGTTGTACGATTTTGAACTTTTAATAAGTGTTAATACTTTATGAGCCTTCAAAATACTTAAAACCTTATTTGTTTTAAATAAATTGAAGAAAATATTCCATAAACTGTCTATTTTAAATTAAAAAATATTTTCATGCGCAGATTAAAAAACAATATTTTATAATTACTAAGTGCATGACGCACTCTGAGAAATTACAATTCACACGTATATTCAGCTTCGAAGCGTAACCTTCGAGCGGCGGAAATCGCTCGTGCCGATGACATGAGACCGCGTTTCCGGCTCTCCCGCGAGCAGAGTGCGATGGGCGATTCGCGCGTGGACATTGAAGCGAAAATCAGAGCCGACGCTGCTGGCGTCGCGTGCGACCTCGGCTCCACTCTCGTTACCCAAGGTCAAGTACTGCGGAATAAGACTCTTTCCGCGGAATCTACACGAGCGTTCTTCTTCGTCTTCTTCGTCTTCTTCTTTGAGGCTTGCAATTCTGTGCAATCAGGCTGCTCGGTGCATCAGCGTTGGTGAGAATAACAATATGTGTGCACATTGGAATGTTCATTTCAATTGGTGCATAAAAAATGATTTTATTATACCAGTTCTAACATATTTCTAGTGGTAAAAACAGTTTCTAGTCACCTTAATGTTATATTATTTGCATTTGTAATAATTAGGATAGAAACCATATTCAAATCTAAAGCGTAGCTAGAAACTATTATACAGCGATTTATTAACGGTTAGTATTCAATGCTAAATTACACAGGTCGACAAATTTTTATTCCTTAAATTTTCTTTTACGGTTTTTGATTATTTTCTTCAAATTGAACACATTCTCGCAATTAACTAAAAATCTGGACGTGTGAGTAGAAATATTAAACGAATTCGAGTTAAATATCCAAAAATACCCATAGAGCATTGGCTGACATCTGTGCAGCTGTATTATCTTTTATTGCCCTAATAACATTTTTGTAAAACTTTGATTATTATGCTAACGATCAATGTGAAATTGTTAGTATTTATCATATGAATAGATAGTATATATCATTATACATAATACAATGGATTCCATCTGTTAGTTAACGAAGAACCGTACATTTACTATGCTCCTTAAACAAACTCTACTTAGAAGCCATAAATTTTCCTTGGAGAAAACCTAAGCCAGGTGGGTATGCAAAAGCTTCCCTTTACTGTATCCCTCTCGAAATTTGCGTAAGTGCGTAGAGTCAATTTTCGAGTCATCCTCCTGTGCGAGTATACACACGCGCAGAAGTCTATTCTTGGGCCGCGAGCAATGATCGACTGGCTCTCGTCTCAGCGAGGAAGCACGCGCGCACACACACAGCATGAAGGAGAAGAGGAGCATGCGAGCGAGAGGGGAAGTAGAGCGATCTTCGCTCTCTCGATCCTTTGTTAAAGGAGAGGGCCCGGGCGTCTTTGTTACTCTCTTGCCTCTCTCTCTCCCTCTCTCTTTTTCTCGTGTCCGCTCTCTTGCTCTCTTCTTCTCTCTCTCTCTCTCTCCTCCTCCTCCTCGCTCAGACGTCTGCGAAGGAGAGAAGATTCTTTTTCGTTTCCGACAACCGGCACCACGAATTTCCTCCTCCCACGTCTCTCTCTCTCTCTTTTTCCCTCTGCTATACCTCTAGCCACTATCGCGCGCTCGCGCGCTGTGTATATGTATACTTTTCCAGCATCCGCGCTCTTTCCCACGATATATCGCGCCGTGCGCGGCGACTACTCCCGGCGCTGCGCCGCGATCGCTGGTCAATTTTTACGGTGCCGACTCTATATAAGCCAACCGTAACTTCCGCGCGATTGCGACATACGATTTTTTCCTGATTGTTCTGTATATATACGCTTACATCAATAGTTATAGACGAGCAAACGAATTAGAGCACGATGATAATAATTAACTATTCGTATATAAGATATACGGAAATTCATTTTGCGGAAGATGAGGAAGAGAGCTTTTCTTTTAATGGTTCTTGACAAGAGTTCATACTGCAATATAGTGCAAACTGTGGTGGATCTTAATCATGAAATATGATGTCTTGATTGTTACGGATGTTGCACACGTTAATTGGTATCTCTGGTAGGTCTACGTATCCGCCTCAGATTTTGATGTATTAATACCATCTTACCTACCATAGGTTCATATCATTAGAAACATTTTTGGAAATAAGTTGTGTTGATGAAAATTTTTTATTTATTGCCAAGTCTGTATTAATTCATAGACTTCAAAATGCCTGCAATTGTTTACAAAAATTAATCCGAAACATTCATTTTTGGAAATACCCTCACTGCTTAATATCACGTTATAAGTTCATCATTCAATACACCAACGAACGCCGATCTAATCGTTACACTTGTAATGTAATCACAAGTACACGCGATTACTTATCCGCGCGAAGTGTCTACAACCAACTTTGTACGAGTTAGGTCAGATTTTTCGAACCGCGGGACCGCCCGCGCATGGCACCCAAGTAATGATGGATTCGAACGCGTGCCGATCGTGCATCAACGTCGAAGAGTCGCGTGCTCTGACGGAGATCGGTATCGGCATACGACGAGTCCTCCCTGGTTCGTCAATCGTTGAATCATTAGCAACGAGCGATGTGTAGTCGCCGTTTCTCTCATGTCACAAGAACACGTTGTATGATTACGTTGCGGTGTTGCTTTGAAACTCGACATTAATTACGCGGAATTGTGCGCCGGTATTTTGGCCGAGCATACATCTTAATGATAATTAATTAATGAAAATTCTAGACATTAGACTACTTAACTTACTATTTAACTTATCACTGAACTAATTATGTTGATTTAAGATATTATTCGTGTGCGTTGACTACGCATAACGTACGTATCTTCGAAAATATAAATTTTATTATTTTTATTGAGAATACTGCATTTACAAGTCTGTTTAGCCGTACTGTACAAAGTGATGATAAAAGACGCAATAAAAGCCCCTTTCCTACTGACACATAAAAAATTGAGTATATACAGCAGGAAAAACACGGATGTACAGACAAGGTAAAATTGCGAAAAAAGGAGAGAGTGTGAGAGGGGGGGGTCGAAGCTAAAATCCGTGCGTTCCTGCAGTCAGCGATGGTAGTTCCCTTTTGCTCGGAAAACCTAATCTTCCAATTTTACGATATTGCTCGGTCCGCGCACGCTGAGGCCTTCGATTCGGGATGAGCGGGACGGAAAACGAAGACAGCCAGAGAGAGAGAGAGAGAGAGAGAGAGAGAGAGAGAGAATCAAGGAGAGAGAAAGAGAAAGAGAGAGCGAGAGACTGAGAGCGCGGAGGCGCAACAGGTGCGGGAGGCCAAGAACCTCGGCGCGGAACTACCTTAAGGTAATAGTTCACGTAAAATGTGGCTGGGGCGAGGCGCACGCCTGCGATTCACCTCCTTCCATCCTCTCTCGGCCATTTTTCCCCGCGGTTTTCCGGAAAGCACGGCTGCGACGGCGACGACGACGGCGGCGGTGAGGCGGGGACGAAGAGTAGGTGTATCGCGGACTCGCGTGCTCCGCTGTCTCTCTCTCTCTCTCCTCCTCTATATATACAGTGACGTCTGCAGCGGAGATAGCACGGCAAGGGGATTATGTTCACAAGGGGTTTTCTCTCTCGCTCACACTCTCTTAGCTTTTGCTCTAGTATACTCGCTCCCGATCGCGATCCCGAGCGTTATATCGCCTTCTCTCTCTCTCTCCCTCTCGTCGAAAATATCCCGGTTGCCTTGTTGGCGGCTGCCGAGAAACACAAACGCTTTGCCGGCAAGGGGAAGAGTGAGAGAGCAACGGCGATAGCGTTGTAAACTGATAACTAAGAGAGCTAAAATGGATATGGAGGCAGTTTAGACTTTTATCGATAATCCTTATGGTTGTCTTCACTGTTTTCATATTGGAAATTATCACTGTTTCTTTGTATATAGACATATGAGACAAATTTTCTCTTAAAATTTAAATTTGAAAGAAAATTAAATGTAAAATCTTTTATAAACTAGTTAAAGTAAATTAAGGGACTATAATATAAGCGCCCGTGCCCTACTAAACTGTGACATTATCTACTTATTATTATGCTACTTTCTACAAATATTTTATAATAATTAAAAGTATATGTTTGCAACAGCATTATTAAATCGTTAAAATGAATTTGGATAATTGTTATAATAAGATGAAATTACAAAAATTCGATAGATAATAAACTAAAATGAACAAGAAAATCAGTAATATGTATACGTATAATTCTTATTAGTAAATCTGTATATGTATTTACTCATTCAAACGATGAGTGAAAATATTGAAAAGAACGAAAGAAACGTAAGGAAGTGTAAACATAAGCGGAAAAGGCAAACAATGCAGGCGCTAAGGCAAGAAGAATTTTCGAAGCAGGTTATTTATTAGCCGCAAGCGAGAATGAAAGAGAGAGAGAGAGAGCCGGGTCTGAAGCTCGAACGGACTTACGAGAGGTCGTAGTCCCATCAGTGCATCGGGGTCCCGCGTGTCTTGAAGCCCGGGCTGCACTCGGGCTTTAAGCGGCAGTCAACTCCTTCCCTCTCGCTCTCCAGCTAGCCACTCACGCGGCGCAGCGGACCGCGAAATCGACGCTCACATATGAACTGGGAACGGAGCCCCTCGCTCTCGCCTCTTTTTCTTCGCGTCCTCCATCTCCTCCTCCTTCTCCTTCGCCCTTTGTTTTGTCTTCCTCCTTCACTCTCGCTCCTCTTCCTGCGCGGCCAGACCTGTCCTTTTCTCTCCCTCACTCTTTCTCTCTCGCTCTCTCTCTCTCGCTCACTCTCGTGCGCAGACTGCAGCGCGTGCAATGTTTGCCGTTTACCCTCCTCCGCATTTTTCTCCACGTGTCGAGGCACGAAGTTACTCGACTATGCGCGCGCCCACAGACCGAAAGGAGAAAATTTACTCGCGAGACCATCAGAAAGAGAGGGAGAGAAAGAGAGAGCGAAGTCAGTACATTTTCCTATATCCTCTTACCCATGTATTGTTTCGCCGATTTAGCCGCGAGAGAAGTAGGATTTTAAAATACTGACGCATGAGCATTTCTTTGCTTTGTTTTGTCCATTTAGAAGAGAATACGAAGCATGGATATGTGTGGATTTAGTCACTGTAATGTATGATGATACGATGTTACTGTAGCGTAAATATTTTAACCAATGCTTTAATTGGAACTTGGCATTTTCAATCGACATAGCTATTGGAACAAGATATAATTATAAATGATAAAATGAACTCTAATATTTTCTGAAATTATTGTAAACTGTGATTAATACTGTGATTAACTATGATTGATTTTTATTACAGTTTATTTATCTTCGATTAATATTTTTAATATGGCAGAATTATTTGGCAGTGAATATAAACGGGCAAATTAAATCAATGAATAAAATAATATTTATGTGCACTACAAAACATATGTCAGTGGTTTATAATATTCTAGATAACGAATAACTATAGTAATTATGGCGTTTAAATGATATTTTTTAGGTATTAAAAAAATGTTTATAAGAGGACGTACCCTTCTATAGAATATAGATAATAATTTATTTATGATTAAACTTCCTTCAATGATGAATACCGTATCTTTATTTATTTGAATATCAAAGAAAATATTTCTCAATTAAAAAATTGTATCATGCTTGAACCACAAAGTCAGTCATTTATGTTGCATAAGTTCTGCATTCATATATTTTTAAATGTGAAAATTTTCACTTTGGCCTACAATAAATCCTTACTGATCTGAATAATAAAGATGAATCTGTAAAATAAATTAAATTGGATGTGTTTGTTTACTGTCACTACATTTATTTCAAATAAATAATTTTAAAAAATCAATTGGTTTTTCAGTAAAATTTCTGTGCGTACGAAAGTATTAAATAAACTAAAAAGTGTAAACGAAGCAGAAACTAAGAGATTTCTAAATTAAATATTCTACAATTGGCAAATATTGAGCTAGCGAATACAGGTATTGTACTTAAGGGTAAAAAGTTAAAAATAACATTACTCAAAAAGAAACTTGTGCGAAATTTTTAGAGTCACTAATGGAAAGTTAATACCTTAAAAACAAATACCAGGCGAAGGGCTAATTTTATTGAACAATAATTTTACAGTTTTCTTTGCATCTTGGAAATCATTTGAAGAAAATAATGCAGCCAAATAAATGATGTGAACATAGCTCAATGTCTCTGAACAAAAAAAACCATCGTTCCATAAGCATGCCATAATCATAAAGAAAAATTTTAGCAACAGAAGGCATAATAAGCATCCGTCAGAATAATTTAAAAAAAAAATTAGTAATGAATGTATAATATAAATATTATTGAAAACAATTATCTTATTCGTTGAACTAAAACTTTGACCCACCCTTATACATCTTATAATTAACAAAAGTGGCAAGATCAATTTATGTATCCCACTATTGGGTATTGTTAACTAAGAAGAATGTTCAGCTGGACAACCGTTCGCGTATCCCAAATCTTGAAATTTTTATTTTGTATTAGAGTAAATTAAGAACTTACATTAAAACGAAATTCACTTGATGGCATAGTTAGTTAATAGTATAACCAGTTCTAATGAATTTTATTGTTATCATTAGTGTCTTACTTTTGTTCAAGGTCCATGGAACGGTCCTAATTTTAAATTTGTCCACGTAATGGATACTTTACCTTATTGACTAATGTATGAATAATGTTTCACATCGAAACCAATACTTTATCACACTAATAACAACAGCAAGTATAAAAATATTACTCTAACTCTGTATACTATATAAATATAAATAATATATTTTTTTATTTTCACTTTTAATAGGTCCGTTGCGCTCATTAAGTCTTGACCCTTTGCTTGAATCGGATGGTTTTTAATTTTAATTATAATATTCTCATTAAATATTATTTTAAATATTCATTATTTATAAGATGTATGCAATATTCCAAGAGGCATCAGAAAGAATTGTGATCCAACATACAAGAAATCGTTTGTATACCCTTTCAATCATTTTTCGAATGTTCAAATTAAAAACTCTTATTTTCATATACAAAGTGACGATTAATAATAATTGTCTTAGATATAAATTATTATAAAAATAGTAACAAAACATTTACGAATACTAACTTTGCCACTTCTTGCACATGTTCCAGCAATAGGCACGAAAGTCCCGAGATGAAGGTTACGATGTCTCGATTGTAAAGAAACTTGGAAAAAAGCAGCCCGTTCATCCGCACGATTACACGCTGCACACACTAAGAAATTTATCGATGCTGTAGGTAGTCCGATAACACATACAGCCGCAAGTGCGATGCTCACGAGGAGAGCAAGAAAGAGAGGGCTGCGGAAAAAAGGATGATTTCACGAGTAAGTCACGATCTGTGTCGCGTGCGCGCCCTGACACACGTACACTTACACATGATGCATAATGCACACGTCCACCGGGAGGGTAACGTTTATGTACAGTTATATGCATGGTCGCACACCGTAAAGTGCCCACGACGCAGGCGAGCCCGTTGTTTTCTCGGCTCCGTGCTCGCCGCCGCCGCCGCGGATTGCCTGCGCGACGCCCCCAAGAGTACGAGCAATTCGTGGGGGATGCCACCCTGTCTGAATGTTTATTCGGTATGAATGTCAGTAATAAAGTCGCGTTTTTGGTTTTCAATTATTAGATATTTTCGTCTGATCGTGATATCCTTAAATGTTAATATTTAATGATTTATTATATAAATAGATAAAACACACAATTAAAATTCTATTAAATAGGGGAAAGTAGAGTCATTTTATATACGAAGGGTAAATTAATTTGTATTTAATATTTTCATATTTTATTAGATATAATAACTGTTTGCATTGCAAAAAAAAGGAGACATAATTTGACTTCGCGTCCAGGTAATATCTGAAAAATAATAAATCTTCGTGGTGTTTGTAACTAGCAGCAACACAAAACTAAGCAAGCAGCGGCACATTCTATTGGCGACCTGCGCTAGTGACGATTCGGGGCGCTGCGCGCTCAAGATTTTCTCAGTGTACTTACAAAATAAAAAAATTTATAAAATAAAAATTCACAAGATCGACGTTTTTTAATCAAAACTTGAATAAACAGACACTATTTTGTTCATTTTTTCTATTCTAATTTCTAGAGTCAGGTATTTTTATTGCTGGTTTCATTTACAACTGTCAGCGCAACTATACCCGTATAACATCTAACAAAATATCTGATGATTTAGCTTTATATCCTGTAAACTATTCAAAATTATTTAGGAACCAATATTGTTCACTCATTTATTCTCAAACACCTTACCTCATGACTTAGGCAGGAGTAAATATGATTTGAGTC
>JAPYZP010003186.1:0-11959 GCA_030522985.1 Torymus sinensis | reverse complement strand
TGTTAAAAATTTATTTTTACAATTTCAATTGGTTAAAAGGAATTGAAAAATTATTTTGAGGAAGCTAAGTGCCAAAGAATTGGCAGCGGTTTTTTTCTGGCTATAATCGTTTTAGCAAAAGCAACATAGGTATATATCCGGCTAATTTTTTTGACCACATAATTTTCACTTATTTTATGATAAATTAGATGTATCGCCATTTATATAATGCTCGGTGTCCGTATATGTAGAGGTATTATATGAGAATAATCAGGACATACCATCACGCAAATTGCATCGAAAAATAGTAAAAACATTTAATTATGTGCTATGTATAAATTGTCTTCATTATCTCGATTAAACGTTTTGCTGATTTCGCAATTAACGCGACGCGAAGCGAGCTTCGAGCTCGTTTAACGAATCCACTTTGCGCGCGCCTATACGATTTTTTCGCATACGCATTATCCCCGTATACACATATATACATATATATGTATCCGCGTCGATGCAGTCCGATGTGCCTTCCCCTCAAAAGAAGTCTCCGCTCGCTCGCACTATATACTCGGGGCCATTCGATATATATACACGCGTATGTATATATATATATAAGCGTGATTCCGAGAATTATTGGGATCTCTCCCTTCCTAATCGCGTTCGCCATCGGCGCCCGACAGAGCCAAATACCTGTATATACTTATCGCTTACATTCATTTAGTTGTACGGCTGCGTATACGCGCGCGCGCCAGTGTGTGGGTGACTTTTTTGATCTCTCTTGCATGTGTATATATATATACAGGCGGGCGCGTATTTATTCGCGTATCCCTCGTCTACTTATGCGCGCCCGTGCGAAATAAATTGATTCCAATGCAGGTCTGCAGCGTGCACGCATATAAGTGTGTGTGTATGTGTGTGTATTTTGTAGGGGGAGGGAGTAGAAGTGTGTTTGTATACGAATCTTTTATCAACCGCATCTGACGACGGACCCCATGTGAGGGGCTGAAAAAATAGCTTATTAAGATAGGTATACTAGGCCGGATTTAAAAATAATATTTTCGAAAGAAATTGTTATGGTGGATTGAATTTCAGTTCAGCGTGCGCACGGCAGCCTGTTTAGTATTTGTTAAGATATGGCGGTAACGGAATTCTGCAAATTATATATAGAACATAAAATATAAAATTTGATCATATATATATACATGAAGAACAATCAGATTAAAAAATAACATCCATAGTTTTCAAAATCTATCGAACTTATCATCAACTTAAAATAATAAAAATATTTATGTAGTTGCATATCAGAGGACTGGATAGCTTTTTGTGATATTCGCATTTATCACTACATTCATCGAAATTAAATACTAAAATTAGAACCGGATAAAAAATATTGACCAAGTCTTGGACAAGTATTTCTTTCACGTTGCCGGATATTTTTGATCTGTTAAAAAAAGTTATATATTGCTTGATGAAAAAAAACGAAAGCAATCAATTCGGTAATTAAATCCAGAATTTAAAAATAGTATACAGTGATTATTTGAAATTTAATTAAAAACTTTTTTTTAGTTTGAGTATTGACAATTTTAAAGTTGCAAATAGTGAATTAAAAGTGAATATTTGTTTAAAAAAAACAACTCTATCATTTAATTGAATAAAATTCTTTTTCCGCGAACACATTCCAGTTATTTCGTTTTTATTTTAGGTACGTGAAAAAGCTGATAAAGCACGAAACTAAAAGAATCCTTTTCCAAGAAAAAAATCAATTAGGATTGATTCTGCGTATTATATCTGATATTCGAAACGACGAAAAGTTTTGCTTGTGATCCAATTTGCTAATTTTGTATTTCTCGTGATACGTCGAATTACGAAACACATTTATTCTTAGAGGAAAGTATTATGATGCTCTTAGATTACTTCAAGACTATACTATATACTGACTGGTGAAATGATTTGAATGCTATTGTGAATGAAAGATTGACAGTAGTTAAATAGGAATATATCAAGATAACTGACATCCTCGCAACAATGAGTCATAATTTTGCGATTGAGACAGGTAGAAAATAAATTGAATTAATCCAATCTTCATATGAAAATGTCATTGAAAACAAGGTAGTAATTATGTGAATGCCGCCATTAAGGCCTTCCATTTTGAGCTTTTATTGCTGCAAGCAATATATATGACGGTAATTAGTATTTTTATCGAATAATTTTCAAAGATAAAATAAATATACTGGTAAGGATGTGTAACTATAGAAACGATCGTATACCGAGGTTCTCATTTCGCTAATGGAAGTCCAATAACAATAAAAGATTACCGCGCCGCGTACGCTCTCCGCTCTTTCTTAATTTATCAATAATTTAACGTTCTACAAATAACATAAAATCAACAAAAGAAAAGTAATAAGCAGCGGCGGATTCCGATCGCGCGCGCATGCGAGGTGCATAATTTCTTCATTCCACCGAGTGATTTCGCACACACCACGCAGCGTCATTACGCGAAATATAATTTCGCGTGCGCTTACCCTGCGCAAACCCATAAAATACGATTAAATTCAATTAAACACCGTTCCTTTTTCCGATCGGAACGCAGCCAGCTCGTAAGTATAAGTACGCGTCGAAAAACCTCTCGGCACTCTGCGCGACACGTACACACACACACATACATGCACGCAGGCACGTTGAGAACGCATTTCACGCCTGCAAGTATTCTGATTGGGCATCCGGCTGTCTCGGGCGTATGTGTTTTTTGCGTGGGTGACACGAGAGACGACGACGACGACTCGCCATATCCCAAGGTCTTATTGAAAGAATGAGATGCAATCGAGTTCGCGGCGCGGGCGAGCGCCTGCGGGAGGAGAAAAAATTGCCGAGAGGCCCGAAGGGGTCTCTCTCACTCTCTCTCTTGCCTTCTCTCTGTTCCTCCTTCTATTCTCTCGTTCGTCCGCGCAGTCGAGTCGCGATATAGCCGGTTAACCGGATGCTTGGCTACAACGGTCGGGGAATACTAAATGCCCGGGTGCCCGTTGTGTGTTTACATGAAAACACTCTGTAACGATGCCGAGACCTCGCGTCGATGAGCGATCCGCTGCCGCCGCCGCGCGTATAGAGCGCGAGAATGAGAAAGGGGCCAAAAAACGAGGCGCAGGCGGGACAGAGAAAGAGAGACAGAGAGGGAGAGAGGAAGGAAAAGGTATACGACGCGAGCGCGTTCAAGGGGATTCGAAACGGCTTTACGATTGACTTTAATGCGGCTGGGGTTCTCTCTCTCTCTCTCTCTCTTGCGCCGTCGTCTCTCGTTTTGCTTTCGTTAACCTTGTACGCATGATTACAGTTAATTCCTGTGTTTTTCTATAATAGAACTGTACCTTTTTTCTCTTTTATATGTGCGTGTGTATGCTGCGCCGTCGTCTCGCCGGTTCTTTTTTCGTACGCGCGGGTAGAAACGAGAATGGTGATGAGTATACGCATACGATTACGCCGCGAGATACTAATTGAGTGGGAAAGGCTTCTTTCGAGGCGATAAATGAAGTTGGTGAGTATCGGATTGTAGATGTAATTTTTCACGATATCTCGGCGACTCCTCAATTAAAGCGCAATCTAATAGACGTCCATCTGATTGTTGTGAAAAATCTTTTTGATTGTTAGATACACGTTCCAAAGATTTGAAAATGATACGTTGATAATACATTCAACTGCATTATTTTTCTTATTTTCATCGTGAGTCTATAAAAACATTAAAAAGAAATTTATATACGGTCCAACGTTCACCGGGGGGAACGAAATTAGTAAAAATGACTCGGAAGTTTCGCGATAAAAACACTCTATTTCCATACCATTGAGCTAAACTAAAAAAAAATGTCAGTTAATTTGAGCACCCGAAACGACTCGGAGGAGACTCAAAGACCAAAGAAACAGAACTTTTTTTTTCTCCAATGAAAAAAAAGGTTTCATTTATATGTAAATGTCGGCGATAACTTTGAAATATACAATCTATAAATAATACGTGGCATTAATGGTTATTATATATCTTAATAAAAAGAAACGATCGAGTGAAATCGAAACCGACCCTCCTTATCGGTCAAAATTTTTTGCAGTGTGCTTCTACGAATTCGCAATGGCTGTTAAAACGTATACAATTACAAGGAAAGGTCAATGCAATTTTTAAAACTCAACGTTTTATTTTCATAATCATTTTTTCTAGAACTGGATGACGAACAAAATTATTTTCAAATTATTTTTCAACAGAGATATGGTTATAAGGAAAACTTTATAGTTTAAAAAAGTTACATGGTATTACAATCCAACTTTTGACTGCACTTGTTTCATATCATTCCGAAATGACCTATTTTCAAGTATTTTGTTTTTGGAATTACGGTGACACGTTTTTTGCAAGATTAATTTTTCATTTATTTTTTATTTAGTATTTTTTAGCTACGTCCTGTTTAATTTAGCTACAACGGCCAAAAGTAAGTTGAGAAAAAGCACATTTAATATCGTAATTCTCAATCTGAATCTAATATCAAATAATCTCGGTATTATACGTTAGGCCACTCTCTTAAAAGGTAAATGTTAATCAGGCTCAACAGCCACTCACTGTCGTGTAAAGTGATAAGACCTCGCTATCAGAATTTTTGTACTAAACGTATAACGAGTTTCGATAATTATCAGGTGCAATGTTTTGCAGTTCTTCCCTCGCCCCTTCATTATCTTCCTATACCCACCTTTCCTCTTTACTTTTATTGCATACATTAAAGGTTCGGTCAAGCTTTTCGAGAAACGCCAATAAAACGTCCAACGTCTCCCCCCTTTTATCGTGCTTCAACACAAGTGAACTTGCGCGTTACGCGAAAGTCGCGGAGAACAGCGTGAAATCGAGAGAAAAGGAAGGAGAGGAGAGGGTGGAAGGGCTCGTCGAGCGCGCACGCGCGCCTGCGATGAAGAAGACCGATAACGATTTCTGCAATTATGGCTGACACTCTCGGCAAACAGCGCGTGCACGCAGACCCGCGCGCACTTTTTGCCACTCGGCGATCTCTCGTCAGGATACATTATCCCAGTGCCCGGGCTTCTATTTACTTTGACTTTGTAAAATAATGAGGTCCGAAATGAATAATTCAGGCTAGTCGACAGAAAAAGGCGTTCATCGGTTGTTCGGGAGTTTTTCTTGTGGAATTTTCGTTCCGTTGAGTGATTTTTGCGCTAATAATATTCTCTGCAAATAACTCTTTATATTAATTCTTTGATAAAGGATAAATTTTGCATGGCAATTTATTATGTCAATAGGGTCGTATTTATTCATTCTCTTGCTGACCTAAAATCATTCAATTTAAGCATTAAATTGATAAATTGAGCATTTTGTTGACTGACGTGATTTTTCTGTTTATTCGTCTTGTTGGTTATTTGTTTACGATACGTTCTTACAATGTAAGTTATATTATCGAAATTCAAATAACATTGTATTATATAAAGACTCTCGATGATTATGCTAATGAGTATCATGTCCAAAGTAACAGAATCAGTTTTTGCTGTCATTATTATTAATTGATACATATTTGTTTAGTCTAGAACTTGCAAGTAGTAATTTTCTCATACATAAAGAGTATTTTCCTAAATACAAGTACAGTTATTATCAGTATTGGTACACACGTAATAATTATTTCACCAAATATTGTTGGTGTCAATTTTGACTAATAATATAATTCGGTTGTTGAACTGTTCTCTAGCGATGTTTCCAAAAAGTACTTTAAATTTATCATTTAAATCTAAAACCAGCTTTCCACACTATATTCTAAAGTGATGTTAATTTTTCAGTTCTCCGAAGCCGAATTAAGCGAGTTTTCACTTCAATACCGCGGCATACTGATCAAATGCGTCATAACCGAAAAAAAACTGTCTTCGAGACGCCAGCTGACTAATTAACTCGTACAAGTCGGATCTTCGCAAAAAACGGGCAAAACAAACACACAGTTTCTCGGCCGTTGTAATCAAGTGGTTAACTCCAATTAATCAACGGCGCAGCTCATAAAAAAAGGAATCGAGGAAAAGAAAAAGTTGAACAACCCGCGTGGCGGGGAACCGTGCAACAAGTACACTAGTACTACGTATATACATATATATGTGCGGCGATAAACGTCAGTGATTAGCTAAGGCTCCTCGAGAACCTTCGAGCGAGAGAAATGATGCTGTACAGTCACGACGCGGCGCGCGGGCAGTCCGATTTATTTACGATAGCGCAATAAACTTTATGTCGTAGGGCTTCTGCGCAGTTTCGAGTTCGGTATATGGTCGGTACACGTAGCAGCTATAGCGCGCAGTGGCGAACGGTGGACTACGCGAAACGATGACGACGCGCGTATGGGTAGTATAGCGTGGCGGCGGTAACGGTAGTAATAATCGCTCGGCCTATAGGCGAAATAAATTCTCCGCGGCGAATACTTACGACTCGTAATGCTTGGCTTGGCACCCGCGTCTCGTTCATTTACGATGCGTAAAATGTGTATTATTGGTGATGAGGGCGCACGTATCGATCGTCCGCCGTGAGAAAGGGCTTTCTTTCTGTGCGCAGTTTGGCTGATGCGTGGATTAGGGTATCTTGAGCCTGCTTATTACATGGTTAGATGTTCAATTAGCGTGGAAGGCCAGCAGCTTTGCGGGAGACGATTTTAGGATTATTATTTCCATTGATCGATTCTTCTGCTACTTTATGTCTATGTAATACGTTATATATATACATACAGTTTAATGTATCATTTTACTAATTTAGTTTGTCCCTTCGACAAACAAAACTTTATTTGTATACTAATCGTACGTGTATATATATACATTGTTCCTTTAAAGTGATGACATAACGGATATTATAGTGTCAAATTACATGTATGCACTTCTCACGGCAAGTATAGTTGCTTGCGCGTAACAACGCAATATATACGAGCTCGCACCCCTATGACTATATATATACACATCATCCGTGTCCTCGAATTGCGTCATGATGCACAAAGCGTCGCCGCATACAAAATCGAAACGCTCCCGAAACTTCCATCCCTCGGCGGTGCTACAACCACAGTGACCCACACAAGCCACGTGGCATTAATACGAGGCGCATAAAGTAGTCACTGACGGATAATGCGGGCGAATTAGACCGGGATATATAGAAGAGCCGAGTCAAATCGACGCCGCCGCCGCCGCCGCGGTAATCTACTGAGACTAATTACGTTCGCGGGACATTACTTCCCAGTTATATATACCTATGCCAAGTTCGGCTCGTACTGCTGCTCTCACTCTCGCTCCCGTGCACGTGGATAATTTCCTTCCGCTCGTTTCAACGTGTCGCGTACTATCATCTTCCGGAGCGTATACGCAAATTTGATTTTCAAACTTTCCGCGCAACTGCGCCGCGCACAAATTTCTCCCGGTTCCACCCGACAGATATATATATATTGTCGCGCGGCGACGATTGACGGGAAGTGGAGGAAAAAAAAATGAGGCAACGGCACGTGACCGACTCATTGTATGCGTATGGAAAATATTCCATTAACGACAATATAATTGGCCCGGTTTGGTAATCAATTTTTTTTCGATTTTAATTAGCGCAATTAAAGGTTAATAGAGCTTCATTGTATTTTTCTTTTTCTTATTCAGCTACTTCATGAGACGCTAATGTGCATCGCGATTCATCACCGTGATAGCCTAATATATTACGCGCTCGTTTTTTCGATTTTTTCGACAGAAGTAGTACAGCGTCGTAAATATAAAGCAAGGCATTAATGGAACGAGAAAGACACAGTTTTGTGTCGCTTTAATCAAATATAAATCATGGTTATAATGTAGTATATATTCGGATCTGAACCGTTTTAATAAAATTGTACATGTATTGTATATATATATAGATATCAAAGATATCAATGTAAAATATAGTAACGCATGTAAAATGAAGTTTAAAATTGATGCTAGTAATCGAACACTATACGTATTGAAGAATCAAAACATTGGCAAGGTCTTAAAAATATTAATAAAAAAATAAAACTATCTTATCTTATACAAATAAAAAAAAACTCTGATTAAGAAGCGAAAAACGGATTACAGAAATATCAAAGATGAGTCATAGTCTCTTTCGATGCTTTCTAAAACGCCGAGTACAATGTCTGTGAATTTTCACACTCTAGAATATTTTCCTGCTTACTCATTCAGAAGTTTAACAAGTTTTACAGCGATCTGCTATTAATATTTTCAAAGTGGGATGTTTCGAATATCTTTCCATATGGCGAATTTCTTCACACTATACCGAAGCCAGAAAAAAAAGAAAGAAGAAAAGAGAAATACGGATGACGAAATATTCGCAATCAATTAGTAGTACGGGCTAAGACAGAGCGCGCGGCCATAATCGATTTCACGCTCATTTTACATTGCACAATAAAATTTTTCCCCGCGCGCTCGCGCCCCTTGTTTATTTATACCCGATGCCCGCAATAAATTGTCAATTGCGCGCACGAAGTCTTATTCAAAGCGGCCGCGATCGCGACGTTGTAGAGCACTAAAAGCTGCTCCCGTGTCGCCTGTTCTCTCCCTCTCTCTCTCCCTCTCTCACTCTCCCTCATACAACTCGCGCGCAGGCATGCGAATTTCACGCTTCTTACGCGTGCATGTGTCCTGCGCGCACCGGGGATATGATTAACGAAACGCGCTCTCGACGCGATTGTGTGTCTCGAGTGGACAATGGCCGCATAAGCCAGATTGATGGGGGCGGGATTGTTGAAGTGCGAAAGCGGGAGAGGCGAGAGAGAGAGGAGAGGAGAGTACTTATAGCGAAACCGCGCATAGTCGCGTGCGGTTTCGTTTTCGACGCGTACCTATAGGCTCGCGCGCGAACGCGGCGCGGCGATAACGCGATCGCGGTAAGAGAGAAAAATGCGGTTTGCGAAAATTCGTCATTGTTCCCGAGACGACGAGTTTATAGTAGTACACAGAGGCTTTCCTCGGCACGCGTATAATATAGCGCGAGCGTTTATCGTTGCGAAATCAAAGCGCGCGCGCGATCGATGCGGGGGGAGAGGGATTAGGATTACGGCGCGAAATGACTAAATCGAGGATGGCGCAATAGTTCGCAATCAGGGGGAATTATATATTGTATTTTTCTGGTTTCAGGAGTTGGCACGGATATAATCAGGGTGTCGGGTTAGAAAATATCTTGCGGAGGTGATGAGACGCTGCTGCTAATGTGTGGAGTTTATGTAAAGTAATGTAAGGTTTGTGAAACAATGTGCAATACTATAACTGTTACACGGATTTCAGATGATGTGAATTATTATGATGATAATAATGATACTGTTTGTTTATTAATGTCATTAACTTATCCAAGGGTATAATAAATCATTATTTAACTATTTTGACGAAAGACTTTTATAATTAAAATATTTTTAAAATATCTTTTGAACACTCCGTTATTTGCATAGACACATTTCTACATTATTCACATTTTGTATTCTTTTAAATATTAACACAGATCGATGTATAATTTTTCAAAAAGTTTACACCAAGTAAATAGCAAGTATTAGTGAAATACTTGCCGGGAAAAAAATTTACCAAAAAAGTGGTATAATGTAAATCAGAAGTTGATTTATTTGCAGTGAAATTAATACCACTAAATTTGTAAATAAAGAAACATTTAATCAATTTGATCAATTTTTAAAAATGCTTTAAAATCTTCATTCTAAAAAATTGACGTTTTAATAAGCCAAACAGGATACCGCAATTATTTCTAAAAGAGCTATAATACCAATATTGGATTTCATTTATTAAAAGGGAGGTGAGTGTAGGTCGCACATAATCTCAAAATAGACGAGACTGAGAGCCATCGTCACCCTCTCGACTTTATTCCTTTACAAAACTCCGCCCAATAACTTGATTACTCGGACGAATATATAAAGTATACCGCATGAGCCGCGTGCGGTCGGGTGGGGATCGAGGCGCAAAAGGAAAGCAACAAAAAAACACATGCGTGCGCATACTCGTTACTCATCGCCGCGCGGGTGTGAGGCTCGGCGGCGGCGGCGGCGGGGCGCGATGATGCAAGAGGAGGTCTGATCTTCGTGGAATTGCTTGTTTCCGATTATTGTCACATCCTCGTATAGTCTGCGCATACAGTGATGGCTCTCTAGCGGGGCGGCGGACGCGGGGCGACGAGTCTCGACACGTTCGAAAGCAGGCCTGTTAGGTCTGGCTCTCGAATTTGCGATCGCGCGCCGTCGCCTCGTTCAGTCGATGACTTGTCCCTCTCCCTCTCTCTCTCGCGCGCACTTTCTGCGCACACTGACAAGTTGGAGGCTCGACCGAAGGTCTACTGTGCGAGTATATATATTTAACGTATGGGTGATGCATATGTATTTGTGCGTTCGCTCGCGCAAGGCGTTGATATGATAGGCCGAAATGAATGGAGAGAAGTCAGGAGGTAAGGTGGAATCGATTGCCATTTTTCGTGCAATTTCGCGGTCGGAGGTCGTTGACTTATTTATTCGAGGAAATTATTGCAATTGCGCAGAGCTTTAAGCAGCGGGTTAATATACTGCCTTGAACGCGCTCGTGCATGCGTCGAGAGAGAGCGTAAAATATATGTGAAGGAAAACGGTATTCGGGCCGATGCGCCGTGATGAATCATCATCGATTATAAACTCACTCGTAGAAAATAAAATGTAAAAGAAAACTTATGACATCAATGAACAGATGTAATGGTAGAGAGAGGGTACTTGAATTTCTTAATTTTCCTCGCGGTTGTAATTAAAACAAAAAGAAAAAAGAAAATTATGTACTGAAACGCAGAAATGTAGGAATTTTATTTGTTTTTTATTGTTGGAATATCTCACTGATATAATTAAGGATTTGGTTACGTAATTGCAAGATTTTTTCAATCTTCGTGTTGTACGTCTCGTTATCGAAGGTTATTCATCAAAATAGTAATTTTTTCTACATTTCTCGAAATATAAATGTACTAATTTTGGATAACGGAAATGTATAATATATATTAATCAGTCACTGAGATCGACGTAATATCCCGTGTATTATAAAGTGCATCGAATTTCTTAGAAACCACCAATCATCACTTATTGAATCTTCATTTAACGAAAAAGAAGCGCCTTCATCGACGACGCTTGTATAACATTTATTTTATCGAATTGATTATAACGTCAAAGCGCTCTGTCTCTCACTCGCTCGTCTATATTTACAAAATATATCCACATCAAACGCTGGCGCGCTGCATACACGAGTGAGAAACATCGTCGCCGTCGTCGTCGTAGTCGCTGTGGAGAAATGCACACACAAGATAGTGAAAACAGTCAAGTTCAAAAGACTATCAGCGCGGGCTCTCGGGGCCCCTGAAGAGAATTTATAATTCTCTCGTGCGCGCGCGCGCTGTGTATACACACAGACATATAGAACCGTGCAGCGCCGCGCCGTTAAGAAAAGAAATATTGGTGCAGCGCTCGAAATCTCTCGACAAAATGCACCGCGGGCTCGCACATACGCACATAAACTACAAAGTCTAAGGCAACAAACTCTATGAAAAATCCATATTTCCATCTCCCGCGGAGGAGAGGAAAAATAAGAACTCCGCGCGCGCGCGCGAGCCTCTTTTATATAGAGGAAAATAAAGAGAGTAAAGTAGGTATAGTGTGAATTCGACGCGAGAGAAAGGGACAGATCAAGTCGGGGGAATAAAAGTCCGATTATGCTGTCAGCGTATATGGATATAGAGCCGTCATGCTCGCCGTCCGGAGCCGGATGAAAAATCCATTTCTAAAAACCGAAAATTGCGTGGGGCCCGACAATGGACGCACACGTCTGTACACACATCGTCCCTTTAAAACGCGCGTACCTATACACGTATACAATGCGGGACGGGGCGGACACATAGAGAGACGTAGTGAAAATTCCATCGGTACTTATGCACATAAAAAAAGCTACTACAGCATCTATACACGCGAGAGGTCCTCCA
>JAPYZP010003185.1:0-11959 GCA_030522985.1 Torymus sinensis | reverse complement strand
CAAATACTTTGTGAAAGTTTTCTGCAATATTTCAGAAACATTTTGTGCAAGGTTTCGAGAAACTTTGCACAAATATTTCATGAAATATTGCAGCACGAATAAAGATGCGGACATAAAAATATTTCTGAAACCTTTCTGTGAAATATTTCTGAAAGGTTTCCAGTAATATTACGAAAAATAATGCTGCAAGATTTCTGAAATATTTCATGGCAAGTTTGCGGATTAAACAAATACTTTGTGAAAGTTTCCTGCAATATTTCAGAAACATTTTGCGCAAGGTTTAGAGAAACTTTGCACAAATATTTCATGAAATATTGCTGTATGAAAAAAGATGCGGATATAAAAACATTTCTGAAACCTTTCTGTGAAATATTTCTGAAAGGTTCCAAACCTTTCATGAAACCTTGAGGAAAAATTTCAGCAATATTTCGTGCTATGTCGGTTCTCACCTGAAACAGGTGAGATATGTCCATTTCTTACTCGTTTTAGGTGAGAAATGAATATTCCTACCTCCCATAAAGGGGTAGAAAAAAAGAACCGTTTGCCTTCAAACAAATAAGAAAGACTTTACAAACACATGGTTACATAACAAATGATTTTAACCTACCTTCATTAGAGTGTATTAATTCCAATAACATTGATATGGAAAGCTATTAGTTAAGATTATATGATCATGTTGGAGAACTTATACCAACTTGCACAAAGTGCAATTTTGAATACTATAATTGATGCCATTACTGAAAAGTGTAATGATAGATTATGAGGAAGTGGTAAAAGTTATTTACTAATAGATTAATTACTTATTGTAGAATAAATAATATAAATACTGTCACAGTAGCTTGGACAGGGATCGCTGCAAATTTACTACATAATGGTAGAAGAGTGTACATGCAACATTTAAATTACGAAAGATGATGACAAAATGAGAAATTTAAAAATTATAATTTGGATGAAATTACTATGGCTTCTTATATGCATTTGAAGCAGTTCATCGGATGTTGAAAGATATTTGTAATAACGATTTTCTTTTCGGAGGTAAAGTTATCATAGTTTCTGGAGATTTTAGACGAAGAAATTCTTTTAAATGGGAATTTATTTGACGAAATTTACAGACATGAAATGATTTCTTGTAAAAATTCGGTGTTGAATGAAAGTATAATTTTAGCTTCTAAAAATGCAGATGTTAGAGAATTAAATAAGGAAATGTTACTCAAAATGAATGGACCTACTATAGAATATTTAAGCGTAGATTCTGCTGAAGATGAAAATAATGAAAATTTAAATGCAATCTTATCTATAGAGTTTCTTAATTCTTTATCACCTAATGGGTTACAACCATATAAATTACATTTGCAAATTGGTGCTGTTATAATGTTATTAAAAAATCTAAATGTTAGTCAAGAACTATGCAATGGGACCAGATTATTTGTAAAAGATTTTAAATAGTATAAAATCTTCGATAATCGAGTATAGTATATTAACTGAAATACTATGTGGTAGTAAGGCTGGAACAAATGTCTTGATACCGAGAATTAATTTATCGCCTTCGACTGAAGAAGTTCCATTTCACATGAAAAGACGATAATTTTCAGTAAGACTTACTCATACAATAACTATTAACAAGACCTGATTAAAAAAGTTGGGTTTTATTTACCCAATCCTGTATTTACCCATGGTATATGCAGCCTTTCCTCGGGTTCTGAGCAAAGAAAATTAAAAAATATACTAATGAAAATTTACTATGATGCTACTCATTTATACTTATAATAAAACCATATAATTCATTTTCATGTAAATTCAAAAAAAAAGTTTTGTTTAAGGAAAGAAAACAAAAGAATCATTTTTAGATTCTACATAAATCATTTTCAAAAAATTATTATGAGTATTACAAAGGAATTATAAATTATTTTAATGGTTTTTCGACTAAGTAATTCTTCGCATTTTTTAATATTACTCATATTGTGGTTATGTAAGGCTATTGGCAAAGGATACCACGTTAAGTATTAATTCAACATGTCCTCAGCAGTACCTTTACGGTGGCGTGGAAAAATGCAACATGAACATTAGTGTGCATTGTTTGGCACGGACGGCAACTTTATGCATGGATGCACTTATCGTATCTAACCTTTTTTTAACCCTTTTTCCAATACTTATTTAAAACCGTTTAAACCCTTTTACTTAACCCTTTTCTCAACCCCCTTTTTAACCCTTTTTAACCCCTTTTGAACTCCTTTTTAACCCCCTTTTAACTCCTCTTTTTAACCCTTTACTTACCTTTTTTAACCCTTTACTTAAATCTTTTTTCAACTCTTTACTTAACACTTTTTCACCCTTAGGTCGCGAAAATGATGCTCCTTAATAGAATAGAAGATAAATATAAATAAATACTATGAAGAAATAAATCAATTTTATTAGAAAAAAATAACAGAAAGAACTAACAAAAATCAATCCGCGTATATTATTACGTATAATTCATACTTGTTCATGGACGAAATATTTCTAATAATATAAAAGAATTAAATATAAACCATACATATATAAGAAAATTGAATACACAGTATAATTATTATATCTATCAAATAATATACAACAGTTTTATTGTATAAAACGATTTGGAGTAATCGGGCATGAACTATATTGAACTATAGATAATTGGACTATGGTACACTATGAATAATGTTGAAATAGCTAATTGGACTATGCACACTATGGATTATGTTGAAATAGCTAATTGGACTATGGTACACCATGAACTAAGAAACACACACAGATCATACATATGTTATATTTAAGCATTTAACTCGGTAACCTACTCTTAGCCCTTTAATTTTTGTAAACACAAGTGTCCTGGTTCCTTGAGGTTGTGGGCCCCTAGGAACAGTCAGAGTCAAGGGACTCGGCGGCAAACGACGTCACCCCCAAACCCCATAGCAACTGATGGGGGGGTGAACGGTAATCTCTAGCTAACCAGCATCGTACTCGTTGCCTCTCCGTCGCCTGTAGTAGAATCGTCGCGGCCTTGGGAAACGGAATGGCCAGGATGTAGTGGAGCCCCCTACGCCCTGCACCATGGACAATCGGGCACTGCAGCATAACAAGGAAGAGGTACTCATGGGGCGAGTCAAGGATGAGGTACTCGGTAGGGGGGATCGGGGAAATTGTGGACAAAGGGGAGAAGGTAACGGTAACACAATCTTCAGGCGAAAACGACCCTGGTTTTACGGGTCGAGGAGAGAGGAAATGGAATCTCGTGGAATGGTTTCGAAGGAGACACCTGGTGCAACGGTATCAAGTGAGGAGAATAGCAATTCAGAGCAGACCAGGAAATTAAACATGACATTATTTTGGGCATGGACTTCGGGGTTGAGTGGGATTTATCGTTGCGGCTTAAAGCAAAACAATGAAAGAGTGGAAGCCAAGGGGAGTGGCACGCCTTTGCCACGAGTGATGAACGTGATTATTAGAACTGAATGTGCCAGATTGATGGAGGTGACGCCGAGTGAAGCCGCGCGGATCAAGGAGATTGTAGATTGGCTAGTTCACAAACCAGCTACCGACTACCTTCCAGCCACATATCTCACGGAGCACCATATAGAGCTAACAGATTACACTCCTATCCACCATGCAAAAATGCACCGTGTTGGAATCATCGAGAGATCCGCGAGCGCATGGTGTCACGCACCAGCAATCCAGAAGAAATTGGACGGAAATTTACGTTCGGAGCAAAAAGGACGCTCATCCAATATCAAATATGGATGGCATCCTTGACAAACTGCGACGAGCCAACTACATATCTCAGGTCGATCTCAGGTGCACTGCCTTCGCGGTTCCAGGATCGGGGTTGTGTTAGTTTAAATGAATGCCCTTCGGGCTAACAAATGTTCCAGCAACGTTCCAGAGGTTAATATATGCGCTTTTTAGCCCGAAGATGGAGCTACGCGTGTTCGGATATCTTGACGATATTATCATAGCCACTGATACGTTTGTGGAGCATACAAAATGGTTAGAGATAGTACTGATGGAGATTCAAGATGCACTGCTAACGGTCAATTGGCAAAAGTGTGAGTTCGGGTGTTCGAGGGTTGAGCCCAGATATGGAACGAGTGGAACCAATTACAGTACCCAGTGCCAAAACGAAGAGGCAACTCAGGCGATTCCTCGGGATGGTGGGATGGTATTCGAGGTTCATCGAGAAGGAGAGCGACATTAAACTCCCGCTGCTAAAGCTAATCAAGCAGACCCAAGCGTGGCAGTGGAGTGCGGAACAGCAAGAGACGTTCGAAAAGTTAAAACTGGCGCTCACAAAACTCCATTACTAGCCAGACCCAACTTCAATTGAGAGTTGACGGTACAGTGCAACGCCAGCAATGACGCCATCGGAGCCGTCTTATCCCAGGAATTTGATGACGGAGAACACCCCATCGTGTTTAACCACCGAGTACTCTTCAGTGCCGACAGGAATTACTCGACTACGGGAAGGAGTGTATCGCGCTGGTATGGTCTATTAACAAGCTGCGACCCTATTTGGAAGGATATAAGTTCCGAGCAATCACAGACCATAGTGCACTACGGTGGTTGCAACACCTCAAGGAACCAACCGGTCGATTACGGGTCGGTGGCGGTGGCTAAGGCACCCAGGGTGCCCAAGAGGACCCCGCCATTCCCAAGCCGTACTATGAAGCGGCCAGCTGGAGGTGAGGCCGATTCGCTGCTGGCGGCAGTCGAGGACATCGGGGCAACGAGCGGAACAAGGGATGCAAGGGAGGGTTGGGGCGAGACGCACAGCCAGGAGGCGGTGTAGGAGCTGCATTCGTGGTTGCTGCAAAGCGGTGACACCGCGGCCCCCCATCCTCAGCCAAATGACCAGGAGCGCCACGCCCCACCCACACCTTCACCCCTGGCGTACGAAGGGGTGAAGGTTTAACCAGGGCATGAGTGGCGGGTGCTGCGTCACTTCCTGGAGCAGCGTGACTGTGAGCGTCGGCTTAGAACTCTTCCCTTTCTAGGTATCGTGGCTTTCTCCGGGAATGAATGGAGTGGGACGAAGACAAGCCCTCGTCGAGTCCCCTCCAGGCTGTAGCAGTCTGGCCGCGCGGAACAGGACACCGCCAGCAGGTCAGCCCCCGTCGGTTGGACAGCTCAGATCGCCAACCAGGCCGACGGAAGGGGTCGCCTATGCCCTGTGCGGAGGAGCCGGCTGAGACGCGGAGCAAGGACCTCTCCTCACCACCAGCCGAGAGACCTGTGAAGGAGTTGGAAGACGAAATTGCGGTAATGGAGGTGGCACCTCCCACCCTTACCCATACAGACGAGGAGGCACCTCCTGCGGAAGCGTCACCGCCTTCGAAGGAGATTGGCACCCCCGGGGACCTCTACCGACAAGAGTTCGGTGTTGAGCTGGCTGGGTCGACCGCTCGTTCCCCGATAGCCTTCACCGGACCCCTTCCCTAACCTCCGTTTCTGCCTGACTCTCGGTGTATTCTTCGGGGGACTCCGCTCCATTGTGCTGGATTTACTGGATTCCCCCACAGCTCGTGCTTTAACTGCAGACATGCTGGACATAAGCGGACAAGTTGCCGCGAACCGCCCAGCGTGTTCTGCTCTAATTGCGGTCGAAGGGGAGCGACCCTTTGTGAATTTCCACGGTGTGGGGAGGAGTCTTACCAATTAGAGGACACGACGTGCGATAAGTGATGGAAAAGCGGAGTGATAAGCTGGAGAGAAGCGAAGCAACCGGTCTCTATGATTCGAACTCGCTAGTGAGTAGTAGTAGAATAGTAAGAAAGTTATTTCATTCTCCACGACAATAAGCAGCTAAGTGAGTATCGTGCTAGGTGATCGGTGGTAGTGACGGTGCAGGTTCGAGGTCTTGGTGTCGAGGCATTTTTTGGTTTTCAGGTACAACACGGTCACTGTAGGAGGCAACGCCAAAAGAGTTCGGGGTGTTATTGTGGTACGTTAACTGTTTCAGATAGCGAGTGAGCGGCACGAAGCAAGAGAGGGAGAGAGAGAGAGAGAGAGAGAGAGAGAGAGAGAGAGAGAGAGAGAGAGAGAGAGAGAGATAGAAAGAGAGAGAGAGAAACACGGCAACTGCCGTTAACGGTTTTATTGAATAAATAGTGGAATGATATTGTGATAAATTGTAGTTGTATTATCGGCGAGTGTCTTATAGACCTGTTGTGCGTGACCATTTAATTCGTATTTCAAGTACGAATTAAATGGTCGCCGTAAGGAGTCAGCGGTGGTTGTTACTATTTTAGAACCCCCTTCATCAAGAGTCTAGTCTCCTGTCGGGTGGTAGTTTCTCTGGCAGGGAGAAACTGCGAGGTAATAGGGAGTGTTGAGGTTACTTTTAGGTTTTATGAACATAAGAAAACCTAGTAGGGTGATTGAGCAAACCACAAAGTCACAATGTATGGTGACATTGAATTGGGAAGCATATGATAGGGACTAGAATCATTATAAATGTAATTTTAAGTAATCGTTAGTTAATCATTATTTCTAATAATTTATAGCAGAATCAGTATCCATGAGTATTTTATATTTTACTTTTATAATTGAATAATGTTCATGTATTGTATACATAAGTATTTGAAATCGAACTAATAAATATATTCATTAAAGCTTTATTTGGTTCCATATATGGTTATTTATTTATAATCCTATCACAAAGGGTTTCACTAGTATATGCATAAGTATCAATATCAATTCAAAGGTAGGCGTATTTTGGATATTTTGATACATTATGAGATATGAAAACTTTGAAGTTGATTTTCTCACAATATTGTTTTGAATGAAATAAGCTCACTGTCCGTAAGCTTTTAAATGTTCCTGCGGACGGATTGACTCCAGATTTAAACTAACAAGGAGATGATCAGGGGTGCGGATCCTAGATTTGGCTAAAACTGCAGGAGGTACTTCTTTATGACAAATAAAGAGACACGTGTCTCGGGGTTCTTGTTAATGGGCCTATTTTGGCGAGATTCAAGCTATTTCATGTTTAAAATGAACAATTTTCAATAAAAATGTTTTTTTTTCTTTAATAATAGCTTTTAGAATATTTCAGTTATATAAATGGGCTAGAGAGTTTATAAAAGAAGGCAAAACAAGCTTTAATTTAAGCTGTGTTTTATTGAAACCCCGAGACACGTGACTCATTATTTGTCATAAAGAAGTACCTCCTGCAGTTTTAGCCAAATCCAGGACCCGCACCCCTGATCATCTCCTTGTAAGTACTTCTAAATGGTATAGTTTTCTTATCAGTTTATGGTTTTAGAATTGAATGTTCGAAAAAATTTTTACATTAAAAAAATGTTGGAAAAGTTTAAACAATTAAGAAAAATATCATAAAAAAGAGGACAAAAATTTTTTTTCTTTGGATTAAAAATCCTAGCACTGTTAAGAAAACTATACAATTTAGAATTACTCAGTTTAAATCTGGAGTTAATACATACGTAGAAATATTGAAAAGCTTACGGTCAGTGAAAAAACTTGGTTCTGCGATAACTATGGTTCTGGACCATAAAAAAGGCCTAGACACAGGTCTAAGGAAAGGTGTATAAATCTACCCCCTTTTATATGTAAAAAGAGAGAAATAATTGGTTCACTTTTATATATTGAAATATAAAATTTTTTTATTTCGGAAAAAAGGGTTTAGGGGCAAACAATAAGGTCTTGCTATATGGCATTGATGTTTAATTCTCATTTATAAAATGAACACGTGCAGACAGCGCTAGAGCGCAAACTGTATGCGCAACCCATGCATAAAATGTACTATTTGATGACTACAAGACGGGTATGAGAAACCAATTTTCGAAAAGAGGATTAAGTATTTTATCTCTTCTCACGAAAAAGGCTCAAAAGAATCCCCACAGTTATCACATCGGCTATTAGAGTACTCAGCCCTTATTGAATTGCGGCAGTCTAATGCAATATGGCAAATAAAATAAAGAAGACGAATCGAATGAAATACAATGCTATTTTTGTAGTACCTATGTTTTGAGACAATCAAGTATTATTTAAAGTGACAGGGACGCGGAACGACCCTGAGATACGCGGCAGAGGGATGCGGGAGACGCGAAGGGACGCGGATCGGCAATGCAGAGGGTCAATGCAGACCCCAAATAACGCAGAAGATCAAGGAATTTTACGTTATGTTGCGGAGGGGCTTTTGCGGACGGATACGGAGGAACGCCGAGAGTATAGGGCTAAATTGGGCTTACAAACTATATAATGTCGTAAGATATATATATATATATATATATACTAGCGGGAGGGGGGGGGGGTACTCCACTCTAGAATCTAATATGCATAATTTACTATGGGTTTCTATTTTTTTAATGAAATATCATTTGTCAATTGAACATGTACTTAAATGTAGTAGACCATAATACCTAAAGAATAGTATCTCATGCATCTTCGGAGAGAAAGACTTGCCTATTTTTCTTCCTTGAGTCGGGAGCGAACATAGTAGTCCAGGTCTCTGTCTCTATTTCTCTGTCATTTGAGCCGCAGCAATAGAGACGTAGAGACGGAGACGTAGAGAATGAAAAGTAGAGACAGAAACGTAGAGACAGAGGCATAGAGACAGAGACATAGAGACAGAGACATAGAGACAGAGATGTAGAAACATAGATGTAGAGACATCGATTAAAGACAGAGACGCAGAGACAGAAACGTAGAGATGGGGACGGGGAGACAAAGACATAGAGACCGAGACATAGATTCAGAGACAGAGAGAGTGAGACATAGATACAAACACATAGTGTCAGAACCATACCCTAACGGAACTACTATTTTCGCTCCCGTCTCAAGTACGCGAATGCGGGATTTTCGGCCCGGGTATTTTCAAAAATATTATACGTACTACAAGAGTACAATATTTGCTCTCCGAAGATGGGTGAGATAATATTCTTTAGGTATTGAAGACTACTATATTTAAGTACATGTTCAATTCAAAAATGATTCATTGAAAAATTAGAAACCCATAATAAATTAGACATATTACATTCTAGATTACATTTAATATATTTTCCAAATTCTAATTGGGGGTTGACGAGCGGAGCGAGTGGGGGGGTACCCCCTCCAGTATATATATATAGCGGAGGAGGAGCGGAGGAGGAGCAGAAGAGGGGCGGCGGAGGAGCGCAAGAGGAGCGGACCTCAAAAATTTCTTCCGCCTATATAATATAGCGAGATATTCTACTAGGAGAGTTTTGCCGCTTGCTTCCTCCTTTCGCCAACCTCCATTATTGGGCACAAATGTTAATAATAATAGAGTACTGACGAAGATAACTGTTCATTGAAATTCATTTGTAACTTTATTTATCTTTATATTTATTTTTAAATTAAATTTAATTAAAATTCCTCTCCACTTGCTCCTGAGCACGAACATATTTACCATGACGCTCTCACTTGATTTCGGCGCGAAATCTCAATTATGCGCGTAAGACCATCCCATCTCGGCTCGGCGCGTAGGAACGTCCCATCTCGGCTCGTGCGTAAGAACATACCATCTCGGCTTATGGACACGAACTTATTTTATGTAAAATAATTTGGGAAACTATTGAGTCCGAAGCTCGCGTCACGGCACGGACTACGCGCCAAACCCTCAAACTTGCGGAAAGGGGATAGTCCGCAACGTGAACTGCAGGCCATTCGCTGATGTTTTTGCGGCTGTAGGGTAGCCAATGCCAAAGCTGGAAAATTTGCCCCTATCCCTTATCGAAGTATTCTGCTCGGCAGAATATTTTTGGAGCGGGACCCGCTCTCCGCGCTCAACGGAAGGCGGATCTCCTAGCCTTGCCAGGTTCTCTAGAGCATCTAAACTGATCCTCGCTGCAGTGACTTCGTTGCTTTTTGCCAAACAGCGTTTCCGGTCTCCCTCACCTAGCGCGAATTATGTCCTCACCAGGGCATACAGGGATAGCTTCGAAACACCGTTCGGAGTCAACGAGGAAGGGGTGATGAATTCTCAGCTATAGGATAAGGCACTTGCGCTATATTTACGTTAAACCCTCGTCTAACTATCTATTTCACTGCGAATCAGGAGTAATTCATAATTTACTATTATTTTCCGTTATTTTGCCTAACGGTCTTTCGGAAATTTGGAAACAAGGGTACCGTGACTATGCCAGAGAGACGGATTTGAACGGTGTTTTGATATATATATATATATACTAGGTGGCGTACCCCCCTACGCTCCGAGCGTCAACCCCCAATTAAAATTTGGAAAATATATTAAATGTAATCTAGAATATAATATGTATAATTTATTATGGTTTTCTAATTTTTCAATGAATCATTTTTCAATTGAACATGTACTTAAATATAGTAGTCTTCAATACCTAATGAAAATACCCGGCAGAATATGCCGCATTCGCGTCCTTGAGTCGGGAGCGAAAAAAGTAGTTCTGTCTCTATGTGGCTGTATCTATGTCTCGCTCTCTATGTCTCTGAGTCAATGTCTCGGTCTCTATGTCTCTGTCTCTCCGTCTCCATCTCTACGTTACTGTCTCTATCTTTCGGTCTTTAATCGATGTCTCTACATCTATCTTTCTACGTCTCTGACTCTGCGTCTCTGTCTTTAATCGATGTCGCTACATCTATGTTTCTACATCTATGTCTCTAGGTCTCTGTCTCTACGCCTAAGTCTCTACGTTTCTGTCTCTACTTTTCATTCTCTACGTCTCTGTCTCTAGGTCTCTGTCTCTGCGGCTCTCTCTCTAGTCTCTGTCTCTAGATCTCTGTCTCTACGTCTCTGTGTCTAATCACTGTCTCTACGTCTCTGTGTCTAATCACTGTCTCTACGTCTCGATATTTATCTCTCTGTGGTCTTTACGTCTACGTGATTATCCTTACCTCTCAGTCTCTACGCCTCTGTCTTTAGATCTTCGTCTCTACACCTCTGTCTCGATGTTTCTAAATCTATGTTTTGGTCTCTATGTCTCTGTCTCCACATCTCCCTCTTTACGTTTCTGTCTCTATGTCTCTCTCCCTAATCGATGTCTCTACGTCTCTGTCACTACTTTCTATCTCTATATCTCTGCCGCTACTTTCTGTATCTACGTTTTGAATTCTACGCCTGTCCCTATGCCTCTGTCTTTCCCTCTCAGTCTCTATGTCTATCTCTCCCCGTCTCATAAACTCTCTGTCTTTACGTTTCTGTCTCTACTTTTCTATCTCTACGTCTTTGTCTCTAGTAAATGCCGCTACATCTATGTTTCTACGTCTTTGTCTCTACGTCTCTGTCTGTAATAGATTTCTATTTATATATGTTTCTACATCTCTGTCTCTATTTCTCGGTCTCGGCGGAACTGTCTACAGTCTCTGTCTCTGACACTCTCTTTCTAGGTCTTTGTCCCTAGGACTCTGTTTCTATGTCTCTATATTTATGTCTCTGTCTCTACGTCTCTGACTCTAATTTATGTCTCTACATTTCTCTCTGCCTCTACGTGACATCTGTCCCTACTGTGACATTGTATTTAGTTATAACTTCAATTAAATCACCAGAGTATTATGAGTGACTCGAACTAAACCAACCGCCACTATATCCACTACGTTCTTACCAATAGCGGCACTCTGCCGCGGCTAAACACTCCGCTCTCGAATAGGGGGGTCAAAACCGCAGCAACAACAATCCTCAATAACGCTTACCACGAGACAGTAATATTACTGATCACCTTCGGCGAACGCAATTTTCTCAGTATTGAGACCTGAAAGAAGACAATCACATTGAAGGCACAATAACTACTAAATAAACACAATCAATTAAATAATAGTATTAACGTTTATTTAATAACGAAGATAGTGGCGATGTTTCGTCGGCTTCTGGCCGTCTCGGCTTCCTCTACCAGTGCTACTGGACAACCTAGAGAAATCACGAAGAACAGAACTCGAATCTCTCGCGTGCACCTACACTGAAATAAACTTGAAAACACGGCTCGAAAGTTCACGTTCA
>JAPYZP010003184.1:0-12492 GCA_030522985.1 Torymus sinensis | reverse complement strand
GATCACATGTTTGTCCACCTCGGCTTCGCCTCGGCCGACAATTACATGTGATCTGAGACATTTCTTACTTTTCTGGCCATGGGTCGTAATATACTATTGCGGCCTAGGCCTTACATTTAGTATTTCGTGACCTCTATACGGGCCGCAAAAATTCATTTTGCGGCCTGAGGACATACAAATAATATCCGTATTATCTTTCTCAAATAGCAAAATATTCTTTAATATAGCAATAAACTTACTTGTATATATCAACATTTCCTTCATAGAAAAGATGATGGAAGACGTTAATAGCTTCAACTGCTGCTAGTCCATTTTGTTTGTACCCAAATATTAGATCAATCCATTGATGAAGATGTTGAGACACATGATCACACTCTAGCGCAAGTCTATGAACTCTAATGAATTCGCGAGGATCTTGCTTTGCCCATGGTGGAAGAACAATGTCGCCAAGTTGAACACCACTTTGTTTAGAACCTAATTCATAATTATTTTACCATTAAGAATACATTTCCTTATGAACTTGAGTAAACTTTTAGAAATCAATTAGAACATACCTAAATCAAAGTTATTTGAATTTATAAGAAATTCGGGTAAGTAAAAAAACTCTGGTATAAGCTCCTTTACGTCAGCCATATTATGTTTTGACGCTGAAAGCCAAGCCTCTTTTATACTATTGAACATTCTATCTGCTAAGTCAAAGTGACCACCCTAATTTAAGAGGAAAGCATAAGTTATTTCAGCTTTGTCATTTAAAGCATTACTATATAATAATAATAATAATAATAATAATAATAATAATAATAATAATAATAATAATAATAATAATTCGTTTTATAACCAGAAAATATTACACTATAACAACCATACTGTGATAATCTAATCACGATAAGCAGATTAATCTGTTATTGAATTATTACTAATAGTTAGATCAAGTAATTTTAGTATTTAAAATAACTCACTTGCAGTCTGAGGAAATGTTGAGTAAATGGCTCCATTCTGACTAAGTATGAACATACAATCATAGCTGAAGAGTAATGAGTTCCATAATGATATGGTGGTGTTTCTCCATGTGGATCATCCCATTCTTTATACCTATTTATAGATAAATTATATAAACAATTAAGAGTTATTATTTCAACCCTTGGCTGCCACACTGGGGTCTGGACCCCACTTGGTAGCTAGGTTATACCAAAGAGATGTGGCAGCTAAAGGTAAAACTCAAATTTCAGACCTTTTTTTAAATTGCAAAAGTCTTTCAGGACTCTGTGCACCCATTGGTTTACTAAAATCTCTGAAAGTTGCAGAATCTGACAAATCAAGTTCTTCACTGTCATAATCTGCTAAAATCCATGGGAAAATTGGGTACTGCATTAAATCATTATAACTTCGTCCAGCTAATGTATTTAAGTGCATCAAATATTGAAAATTCGATATTTCACCTCGCTATATGTTGATAATATTTCAAAATAAATATTCTTAGTTCATGTTGTTTTAAGCTTTTATTTGAACACTGCAATTGTCATACATACCACCCATCGTTGTGTAACAGATGTTTCACCAATAAGACTAGAAAGCAGTCCAGTTGCTTGTTCCACATTGGCAGTTCTCTTCTGCCCGGCAACAGATTGCTGAGCACTATCAGCAATGGCAGTAGCAAAAGTCATAAATCGTTGATAAACTTTGTTGCGTACTTTTCTTGGAAAAGCAAGCAAATAGTTTCGACCATCTCCACTGAATACTTCAAGTGCCATTGGTTGTAATAAATATCTTCTCTTATGAACTTCTCTAAAATTAAATAAATAGTACATTGTGCAACAAGGGGAGAAAATAAGCTATTTCTAGAGAGGATGAGGCGTTCAGCACGAATCGGAGTCGAGAGCGCCAAAGGGCCCCGAGACCGAGACGAGTGCTGAAAACACCTCACCCGAGTCTGAAATAGCTTTTATACCACTCTAACCTCAAAATCATAACTTATATAATATGATGATTCGGCTCTCGTGGTATAAAATATTATATAACACTGGTGCGTATGGGTGCGCAAGGTGATATTTACCCCATACGTCATTTCGAAAAACGTCTCATGCGGTATATAAGCACCTTCCGCACCCGTATAATAATGTATTATTCTTCCCGTTTGTTACACACCGTATTTTTTTTAACGAAGGCATGACAGAGCCTTTTACGTGTGGGAATCAGAGAGGGGATTGGGCATTTCGAGTCATACATAACGCAGTTGGAATAAAAATAATTTAAAATTTATACAGTTAACTATAACTTCCTAGAAGGAGGTAGAAATATTCATTTCATCTGTTTTAGGGTAGATATAGATATTTCTTACCACTTTCATAAAATACGCTCGAAATGCGAAATCTTCTCTCCTATTTTCATACGGGAAAAAGGCCTTATTTTATGCCTGAGTTGAGAAAAATATTTTTTTTCATTCGATTAACTTGTTAACACTTTTAGGGCGGTCAATGTATAAGGCAGCATTTATATTTCAAATATTAAATTAAAATTTAAAGCAAAAAAATAAAATTTTTAATTTTCAATTTTCAAACATTTTAAGAATTTTAAAAGATTATATAGAAATGATGAAATAATTCATGAGCCATATATGTCATACCACCCTGAAAGTGCTAACTTATTCCAATTGAAACACGCGGTGGCTTTCTTGGTGTAATAAATTTTACCTAATATCTTCATAATTAAATTTTGAACATTGTCTCATCGCTCGCGAACGTCGAGGTGATCCAGGTGAAGGCAATATTGGCTCATAAGCCTCAGGTAAACTTTCTATATCACGTATTTCTCTAGACTTTAATAAAGTAAAACCATCAATGACATAGAAATGTTCCTTTCCAAACAACAGTAATCCTTCAGTTGTATCTAAACCCTGTATTCTTGCACATCTAAACATGTGACTGATCTAGAAAATAAAGGTACATATTTTAAGAAAATGAATCTACGATCCTTTCATAGAAAAACCAATAATAGATAACAAATAATTTACTTTTTCATGTTCTTCTAATAATCTCAAAAGAGTCTGGTTATCTGGAATGCCTTGATTATTTTCTTCTTCTTGTTCAGTTTCTTCTACATTTTCATCAGGTTCACTCGCATGCCTCTCTAAAGTACATGGTACTATTGGTGGTTCACTTTCAGTTGATGTCTCATTCGCATTCAATGGCATATCATCAATGACGGGATCTCTTTCTCGTTCGAACATACCTAATGAATTTCCTAACTGTTTCAAATAGTACTCTTTGCTATCCAGACTTGTTGCTACTTTGTACTTTAATTGTTTCTGTAAGAAAAATTATTTCATATATACTCGAGAAACTATAATAGTCTTTTTTTTATTATATTTTACAGCTATCTGAAGTCCTCTTTGTGAGTCTTATATAGCTCTGCATTGCTGCGCTAGTGAGCACTTTGGATGCAATGTGTTCACCCTTAGTAACACGCGCCGCAATGGGGACCTACAGTTTCAAGTGGTTCTGAACCACTAGAGCTACAGGCCGAGTAGGAATGATTTTATGGTGAAAGCCAGGGCCTGTACCGGTGCCTGAATATCTTTTTCAGGTCCGGGACTTCTTATACATTATAATTTACAGGCAGGTTACGCGGTTCTGTGCCGGGCCAGGACTGGTAACCTGAATTTTGTTTTTCATGAAAAGGCCATAATTTTTGTATAATCTTCCAACTGTCTACGAGGTTTTCATATCTCGAAGTACCATCCGGATGCTGCTTCGAAAAATAGGGCATATGTTTAGGTTCAAATAAGTATTTAACGAGCATCAAACATTAATTTTAAGGCAACTGATCAGGGCCTGTACCAATCCGCGTAATCTGCCTGGGTAAGGCCATAACTATAATCCCTGAACAGGGCCAGATTATTGACTCAGGCATCGGGAGTGAGATAAGCACGTGATAATTCCGAATTTCGAACAATTCGGTACAGAGGTGCTAGTCAATCACCGAGGCGGGATTCGAACACGGTACTGTTTGTCTAAACAAACATTCCGAGTCAGAAGTCCGACGCTTTCAGCGATTGAGCTACCTTAGCTCTAGCTATTTTAGTTTGTTTATATATATATAATTCTTAACGTACGTTATCTGGATGTTCCAATTCTGGCCTATAAGGATAATGTATATAAAATAATTCATTTTTCATCATTTTTTTTCGCATTCTACATGGACCCTCTGTCATGTCAAGCATCCATTTATCAAGTACTGTAGGTGTTGGCGGCCCCCATAAACCACGTTCTCTTGTAAGTTCCGTTTCAGTTTGCAACCATTCCTGTAACAAATAGAATATATTCTTTATTTATAAACAACTTAATTTAAATAAACGACTAATCACCTGATAAACATAGCGCTGAGTGTGTTGATAAGTTTGTTGATGTTGTAATTTTCTTGATGCTGCTAATTCTCTTACTAATGCTACATTTTGTTCTGTCCATTGAGTTACGGTATTGTAATGTAATCTTAATTTGACTTTTATAGATTCTTCTTTTCTAACTTTCGTTCGACTGGCTAATCTCGTTAAACCCCCGGTAACTTTTTGTATTTTCTACAAATATTTAATTTTAATTTACTAAAACATATATTATTTAAACTACAAGTTGAGTTATAAATATTTTAAGTGTTGTAAATAAACGTTAAAAAAGTCGTTATGTTTAATGTAACATGTTAGAAAACAGTACGAACATAAAACTTTACAGTTTTGGATGTATCGTCATCACTCAACTTTACACTAACATAACTTTATTTAATTCTAAACAAATTGTAGAGACTTCCTGTGAGTAGTTAAGAGTTTAATTTTTCATAATATTAAAAAATGTATAAATAATTTCATTTTGTATTCCAAAATTCTGTTACTGTCTAGCTAGTCAGTAAACAAATACATGATACAATCGTAATTTATGAATAGTGAATGTTGTTTTTTTTAAATAATGAACACGAAAACATTAATATTAATTAAAAAATTACAAATAACTACATACTATGCTATCCATGATAATTTTATTATGGCCATAATTTTATTATTAATTTTACTATACCCAGGCCGGTAAAAACGGGCGCAAAAACTGCAATTTTTGAGCGCATGCATGAGGTATCAAAATATACCTATCGAAAAAACTTCGCATACATTTTCGACGTCTTTTTTCATCTGCTTTCTTTTTTTTACGTGGTAACATTTGTTTTTGATAATTTTCACATTTTTGCCTGGAAAAACATAAAACGTGTTATATCTCGAAAATACCAAAAAAGTCCTTTCTGAAAAATAGCTATTTCGACGCAAAAAAAGACTCGATCTTTCCATCTAGACTATTAAAAAAAATATTAAAAAGGTACTTTTCGAGATATAACACGTTTTGTTTTTTCAGTGTCAAAACGAGAAAGCTGACGAAAAAATACATCGAAAACGTATGCGAAGTTTTCTCGATAGGCATATTGTGATGCTGCAAGCACATACTCAAAATGTGAGGTTTAGGTGTCCGCTCTTACCGGCCTGGAAGAACTGAGGCCTATTAAATATATTATATTACATTATTAATTGCTGATTGAATCTGATTATGTAATTCCCACGGAGCTCTATATGACGCTTTTCTTTCTGAAACTACATAGTTCATCCAAAGTCTCTGAGCTATTTCATGTACTTGTTCTCGAACAATAGATAAATCTGGTGCTCGCTCATTGCCAACTGGTGGTTGTAGAGTTACTTTGAAAACCTCTTCTATGGCTGGCTTTTTACATACATATAACTCTTCCCAGACTCTGATAGCAGCAACAGCCATCAGATTATGTCCTTGGTGTGATGTTAATCGATCATCGCTAGATTCAATTTGTGGATTTACATGCCATGTTGTCTTCATGTTAGTGTCTAACATTATTTTAATATCAGCTGTTAATTGTAGTAAACAATAAGTCAAACAACCAATGAATTCTAGTTCGTGATTTCCAGCTCCAAATACCAATAGCCTATAATATAAAAATTTTCCTAATTCAATTATATTATTTTTTGAAAATATCCTTTTTTTTAACAATAACTTTACCTATGTGTTGTAAGTTTATGTAAAGCTTCTAATACTGCCATTTGGTCAGCAATAGAATCAGTAGAACGTGACAACAAAAATAAAATAGTTCTATTTAAACAATGGTGAAGACCTTCCATGCTAACAGTACCTGGTCTTCGTTTTGCTTGTCCAATAAGTTTAACAATAAAATCGAACACTTCGTGTGGATCTTTTGTTAAAGAGCCTACAAAAAATTAAACTATGAAATATGTTATGATTAATACAATTAAGATTTAGATGGTTAATGTGGCTTCCATTTAAATTATAAATAAATCGATTTCCAATGTAGATTAAACTATTAATAAAGTTCCGACAAAATTTTAAAAACTTCAGGATATAATATTTCTATATATACACAAATTTTCGCATAGAAAATTTATAGAATCAAATGATAAAAATAACATGTAAATTTACCCTGCCATAACTTATCGACAATTCTGGCGGTTACATAACAAACATTATTAGTAATATTGTTTGAGGAACCACCAGGTACAACTGGTAAAGCTGCTTGTTCACCAATAAGAACATCAGCAGCTAATAAATGATTCATTAAAATAGATAGTACTTCAGTCTGATAACGTGTCTGCTGATTTGTAGATGCATATTCAGGCCATGCATCTAAAACCAAATCAATAGCTGGTGGCAATTTTGTTGAGACTGGCAATGATAATGAATCAACTACAATAACTCGCAGATAATCCAGAACAAATTTTCGTACAGGATGATTTGTCAATCCAATATCTTTCGATGGGGACTTTACAAGTACTGGTTCCTGCTAAATATAATTATTTTTTAAATTAATTATTACAAACTTAAAAAATTAATTTTTATATACCTCATCTACTGGTGTACTTGCACCACTACTGTCTACGCTAGAATTATTAGGTTTAGGAAATAGTGTTCCTGCTAAAGCACCTAGAACGTCTGCGCTCATGAATAATTGCATATAATCCGTAAAATTGTGGTAAAGAAAAAATAAAAATTGTATTAAAGTCACTGGATAATCATTTAACCATTCAGGTAACGTTCCCACACTGTAAATATTATAGTAGTAAAGAACTTTTAACTAATAATTTATATACAATATTATGAAATGTGTTAAAATTTACACCTTATTGAGCAGTTATTAATCATAGTTCGCACCATGATTAGAAGTGTTACAATGGCTTCTTGACAGAGGATTATTCGTGATGCATATGAAGAAAGTGAATGATTTGCTGGCACACCAAATAAAAAATTCCAAACATTATCAAGGTCAAGCTACACAGAAAATTTATTTATTAAGCAGTGGTATTTTTTTCTTATAAGTGCTAAATTTTTACTATTTATAATAATATAAGTTAAAAATAATTACTTGAGAATCGGCAGGGAGTAATTTTATTGGTTGTCCCATCATTAGGGCTATAAATAAAAAATATAATTCTGGAACAAGATCAACATGTTGTGGAAGTAGCCAGTCCAAGTGTTGAAATCCCGGCACATGCAATCCAGCAGTTTTTGTTTCACCGCCTGTCATTTGTTGGTAATATCCTAAAATAAAATATAATTAAAGAAGCGATAATCTAAACAAACATTTTGTGCTTACGTTATAATAGAGTTTAAAAATCGTTTGTTTTACCGTTTGGTAAGTTACAAAGCTCATATTTATTTTCACACCAACACTACTCTCCCGAAAAAAGATCAAGCTATAGTCATAGATACAATACAAGGACCTACCAATAATGACTACATCGACGGACTGGAAACGATAATGAATGTAAGAAGCATAAGGATTATATCTAAAGTCTCAGGTACTAGAGTATGAATCTACTTAAGCCACAAATAACAGGGGGAGATCTTGAGAACATATCAATGGAAAGCAAAGGATTCCTTAGTTACTATATCATTAATAACAACAAGAGAGCTGTTACATCAAACGTGTAACCTGTAATTCCTAACCAAATTATTCTAGAAGCCTTAAAACAGTGTAGCATAACTCACATGAGCCTAACTAAACCAGACAGACCACACATCCAGTCTTTCCGACGACAGTTTTATACCAAGAAGACGAAAAATTGCTACAAGAATTACTTCAATTCAATTTTGACAACACATCATATTGGAGATTCCTATCTAGAGACTCCACTACTTACTTTATTTGTAAACAACTTAATCATACCTCTAAGATTGCGCATCATGAATCAAAGACGAAACGTTACAACTTTATAAAGATGCACAAAAATGGTGTTGATGTGAATTTTATAATCGAAGTTATTGAAAAAATATATTCGTATATTGAAGAACGATTAACAAAAGTTCATCTGACCAAACTTAAGAACAAACTCAATTCGTCAAGAGAAAAATACAGACGACGAAACAGATTTTGCATCCATCGACACCGATTCTAAAATATCGACAAAATAAACTTACAGAATGGCAGAATTTTGTAACGTAGATCTCAAAATAGTTTTTCGGAATAGTAGAAGCATAAGCAGTTGAACAGAAGAATTATATACAATCCCTGGTGACTTGCAAATGTTTGTCTACGTTGCTCTCCGAAGCAAACCAGCTTCATTTCCCAGGCTTCAAGTTGATATAGAGGAGAAAAAAGATGTCAGCAAATGATGAATTAGAAATGATGAATTAAAAGTAAAACAAAGGTTAAAATAAGCAAAAAGAGTTCCTGTAACTCTATCATTTCATTCTATTAAACTGTTAACACACGTAAAAAGGATTGGTCTAAAACAATTTTCAGCATCAGAAACTTTAGAATTATACTCATCTATCCCAAAAGTGAAGAAATCTAAATTTGCTTTATTCAATTAAGTTCAGGTACAAGAAATGAGTAAATTAACAACAAATTGCAAAATATGGAAGACAAAGAATTCACTGCTAATAAGAAGTTACGTTTGAAAAATTGATTATATGGTGTTTGTTAAGTATGACAACGAAATAGTGACATACGTCGGCAACAGCGCGCTCCGGGGTGGATAACGCAGAAATCCTACGCGACTCGGCGATGTCTTTTACATTTTATTACTTATGAATCCGTCATTTCTCCAACTTGAAATTTAGGGAAGCTGAAGAATTGTTCATATGAAAGAAAAAATTTGTAAAAAAAAAAAAAATTTTGGTATTTTTTTAGAAAAATTGCTTCTAACTTCAACTCAAGTTTTTTTTACCACAAATAGTACTTTTCGTACCATGGTCGTAAAGTTCAACTTTACGATCGCGGGCGATGTGCGTGCCCGGCTACATACATCGCCCAAGTGTTGTAAAGTGTTACGCCCGCGGTGCGAACATTATTTTTCGTCACAGTTGCATGATGTACTCATTTCTCGCCAGTGTTGCGTTAATCTTCTGTGAAATTTTCTGTTTATAAATTATAAGAAATATTTAAACTATTTTCTGTTATAAAAAGCGACGAGCGACCATCTACAAATCAGTTATGATAAAATTTTGGACTACGTCACACCCCAGTCGACATAGTGGGAAAAAATAGACGAAAATTATTTTATCTAATTACATTTATAATTATTAATTTGTAATCGGAAAATTCTATTACATTACAATAAACCATTCAATTTACTATATCAAAGTATTGTTCTTTGGAAATATATCTATATCTACCAGATTTTCAGGTAAGAAAACAAATAAAATAAATTAAATAATAATAAAAGTATTATCCTCGAACTCCAAGACTTATCACTACTTAGTACTCATATAATATATATGTAAATATAATGTTGTATAGCAAAATAACTTTTTTTTTATAAAAGTTCAAATTGCTTAAATAAATTAAAAAAAAGATAAAAGAGAAAATTTCTTTTCACTAAATTTTGTTGCTATTCTGGTTTCTTAAATCGGGTGAGGTCTTGATACCACAACTCACGTGAGTCTTTTCTGTAGGGCACTGTGGTTCGATAGAGAACAAGTCTCCAATATGAGATAAAAAAGCCGCAATTTCGCCACTCTGAGTGGACCCTCCTCCTTCTTCTCTAATAAGAGATCCAGTCTCTACACAGTTTAACGGTCTTCATATTCTCCAGTGGAATTCTAGCTCTTTCTCTCAACGGAAAGGCTATCTTCAACTCTTCTCCCATAATTCCGATATCCTCCTGCTTTGCGAGAAATGGCTCAGCTCTTCTGACTATGCTGCACTAAGCGGCAGCACCATCATCCCCGACGGAAAGAGTTCTCCTTCAGCTCTCCTTTCTTCTATTCACCTTGACAACCATTTACATTCTATCTCCCTCTTCAACTCAATCCTCTTCAACTATCATCAGTCGGCGTGGCGCGCCATATAGCACCGAATATTTGAGCAATATTGCCACTATGTTGCTTTGCCTCTTTTGCCATATTTCGTTTTTCCACCATATCGGTTTTCGCGAGTATTCCAACAACATTACTTTCTATTGAAGCAGTGCTGAGGTAACATTCTTACAAACCATGATTTGTTTTTCTATTGCTTATTGTAAAATGATGAATTATCAAGACTCTTTACCGAGAGTCCAAATTACAAGGACTTGCCTGTCCAGACTTACCTTATTTTTAGTTCCCCCTTTACATTAGGGACTCGAAAGTTTACGCCATATCTGCGTCAAGTAAAAATAATTAAGAAGTAAAAATAATTAAAAATAATTAAGAATGAGTGATGATTAGCCGTGCTCAGCTGCACCAGGTGGACGAATACTTTATGGACCTCGTTCTCACTAGGTCGAACTCTAAGAACTGTAACTAATTTCAGTGAATTAAACTAGTCAAAAGTTTAAAGGATAATACAAATATACGACTTGGATTACGCCAGAAGCCTCTTTAGGCGACCCGGCATAACCGATGAAAAGTCGCCAACCCCAGGTCCAAAAAGAAAAAATTTCTTTATTATCATTCCAATTGCGATCTGATAAGGATCAGATGGTGATCCGTCCTCAAACTCCTGCATGAGCAAAAAGGCAGAATAACTAGACAAATAGAGGAAGGGGAAGCTGCGAAGTGAGACGATCACTCATGTTCAAGCCTGAACTCCTACACCCACTTATGTATGATCTTCAAAGACGGAAGAGACAGTCGTTGGGATGCGAATGTGAGGGGCTCATGAGAGTTTATAGTCTAAAAAAACACCCAGAAATTTAGTGGAGGTAGAGGCGGGAGTAGTGGTATCGTTAAGAGAGATTTAATTTTGGAGGGATCGAAGTGTTTTCAAGAGGATACTACTAATTTTATTTTTGGCGTTGCTACGGCGAGGCCTAAAGAGAGTAAGTCGGAAGATCGTGAAGGATGCACTCGATAACATCAAGCTTCCTGCCGGTTAGAACAAGCAATAGAAAAAAAGGCATCCAGTGGCCAAGAGCAGAGGGGATAGAGATGGAGGAGGCAAAGGCGAGATCGATGCAAGAGGAGCCGATGGAGTTGTAGTGGGTAGTGAGTGACCCAGTGTTGATGGCAAGGAGCCCGTTGTCAGTAAACGAGTTCAAAAGATCCCAAATAGCACTGAATATTTGAGCAATATTGCTGCAAAGTTACATTTTCATTTTCGCCATATTCATGAATATTTGAACAATGTTAATTTCTACGTCAGTAATGATGAGGCAATATTCTTACAAATCATAATTTCCGTTTTTCCATTGCTTTTTGTAAAATGATGAATTAGGCTTTTCGTAAAAGTAATATTGCATCAATATTTTTCCGAGACTTGACACGTTTGAGGAATATTATATTTATAATGATAATTTTTTTGCAGATTTTTTTTCAATATTAGAGTACTACAACAATTCACATTAATGGCAGTCAGATTGCCCTTGTTTATAATCACCCCCGCAGAATCTGAAATAAAAAACTTAATTAAACCTGGAAAAATGTTATTGTTAGCAAAGGACAATCTGACTGCCACCCACCATCAAAATGTATTCACATTCTACGAAATCGGAATAATGTAAATTTAATAGTAGAGTCAAGTAAATTAGATAACATTTATGATTCTTTATTAATTTAACTAAAAATGGGAAGTTAGAGAGGAAAAGGTGGATAGTGGTGGGGATAAAAGGAAAGAAGGAGGTGTATCGCGGATTTTATTTCAGTCCCTGAGGAGGAGCTGAAGCGGGCTCGAAACGTTGGACAATTTTGGTGGTGGGTGGTAGTCAGATTGTCCTTTGCTAACAATAACATTTTTCCAGGTTTAATTACGTTTTTTATTTCAGATTCTGCGGGGGTGATTATAAACAAGGGCAATCTGACTGCCATTAATATTAATTAATTTAATTTATAAGACTGTAAGACTGATGAATAGTAAGTTACAGTCGACATAAGTAATATTTTTAATTACTACAACAATTACACCGACAGTTTGGCAGGTAGCGCAGTCGCCACCTCGGCCGATCACCGAAGTTAAGCAGCATTGGGCGCGGTCAGTACTTGGATGGGTGACCGAGTTTTT